>AGDA01005140.1:0-13920 GCA_000281935.1 Mengenilla moldrzyki | reverse complement strand
ATATATATATATATATATATATATATATATATTATTCAGGGAAGGGGGAATATTTTATATGATTGCTTTTGTAAGGCTTATTATTTTTTTATAACAAGAATTAATATTGTTTAATATTTATAAACTTTTTAATATATGCTATTAATTTCTCTTTTATAGAATACAAGATTTTTAATTTTCTGAATCTTATAAACTGTACAAGAAAAGTTAGTGTTTACTATATGCACCAACTTTTTTTAATAGTCTGACTTTTTCATAAACAGCAACATGTTACTTCCTCACTGTACCTTTGAAGCTTTACTAATAAAATTCTTTTTTAAATAAGATTAGAAGAATACTTGTATGATATTTATTGGCTACATTTAACTTTTATGAACGCTGTATTAAATTAAAGTTGCCTACTAAATTTATATACATTGTTTTAAAAATAAAAAGCTTCAAAGTAATTTTTTAAATTGTGTAAAATAAGTTTACACGAGATATGAATGCGATCTTAAAAAAATCATACTGTAATGTTTTTATTCCCTATTTTTAATTTTCGTAAGAAGTAGTGCAACCTTATTACTAAGTAAAAGTCTAATAAATCTTTTGGTTTAATTTTGTTAGACAATGGTTAGTATTTTTTAATAACGTTTAGTATTTTGCTTTCTTAATCTAAATGCTGGTAATTTGCGTTTACTGTGACCAAATAAATAAATCTGAGTGACGTTAATGTATCAACATAGGACCGAGGTTATCCGGTTACTGTATCAACTAAAAATCGTTAATTTCACTCTAAATATGTCGATATGTTTTTTACACGTTGCTCTAACAAACGATTACAATTTTATTTTATTTAAACAGGCATGTCTTCGGATGCTTGGGAAGAAATACAAGCAGTAAAATGTAAAAGGAACAGCTTAAGAGAACGTTTAGAGAAGCGTAAAAAGCAGAGACAAGATATATTAGCACTGTCGACCTTATCTGTTCCTGATCTAATAGCAGGTTATTTAGAACTAAAGAATCGTTTACATTGTTATATTTAATATTATTATTTATACTGTATGCGGTTATAAGTAATATAACTTGAGTAGCATTGTGGTACTCGTTCGACTCTATTGTACAGAGTGTTTGAGGTTAATTTTCGCCTTCATCGATGGCTCTAGCTGTAATAATACAGTAAATTGTATTCCAAATCTTTTAAGTCTTTTGCTCCTACAGTTCAGAAATTACTTAAAAATATGTCTGAAGAAATTAAAAAATAAACTAAACCTTAAGTTTAAAAGGTTTTTAAAACATAAAAGCTTGAGACTGAAATTTGAAATATAATCTTATCGTTAAAGTTGCGATTTAGTATCAATTGTTTTTGTAAGAATAGCGCTATAAAATAGCTTAAATTTAATTATAAACAGAAAAATATTAATATGAATAGCAATAATTTAGCAAAAAATAACAAAAACATCACTGAAATTTTATTTAAAATAAGGAAAATTAAAAAGTCGCCCGATTTTTAAAAGATTTAAAATGTTATTTTTCCAGATGAACTTGAAAATATTGTTTATGTTTGAAAATGTTAATGTAATTGAAAATCTAGCAAAACTTTGTAGTACGATTTTAAACTAAACTTCAGTTTTTAGAGTGGAGATTTGCTGGCCAATCAAAACAATTTCTTTGAACTGATAACAGGTCATAACTTGCTCACAGTCACCCGCAAATTATCTTTTACAGAATAAGTCGTTCCTAAAGAATAACAGTTTGGCCACAACTTATCTATTGACTAGTGTCTAACAGGAAATCTAAAGCTCACTAGGGATATTTTTCAAAGCGTAATTTTGTTACTTAATGATATTTTTACCAGAATTCTATTGTTCAGATTTAAATAAACCAATATTTTTACTTTTGTTATGTATGAATTGTTTGTAATAATTATATTACAGTTATAAAAAAATCACACATACTTTTTCTGGAAAATTCCAGATAAAAAAGATGACAAGAGACCAGTTAGTACAATAAAATCGGATCCAAGTATCGAAGAAGTATTGCTAAAAAACTTATGTGATATTTCATTAACACTCCCAGTTACGTCACTCGATCTTTTGCAGACGATGAAAATGAAAATTTCGAATCAATATAATGTTGAACATTCCGATGTTTGTTATTTGCTGGAAAAGTTCGCAACTCAAAAACTGATAAGGTATTTCCAACTCTATTTAAGATTACATTTTTGTTTACAAATATTGTGGAAAACGAATTAAAAAAAATGCATTATATGGCTGAAAAATCGGACTAATTTTGCTTTTAGCGAGTAACGAGTTCATGATGATAGGTTAATGTATGGTTCTATACTATTATATCTTAATTACTTAATGGTAAATTGTCCATGGTAGAAATTCAATTTTTTTCAATTTTTTTTTTGTGATTTGTATAAATTTTGAGGTTTGTGTGTAAATTGGTAAAACTGTAGAAATATTTTGAGTAGTAACAACATGACGACTTGATTTCCAGCAAACGAAGTTATGTATTTTCCAGAAAAAAAAAAAAAATAACCGTAGAGCAGGGGTGGCTAAAATGTCGACCGCTAAGATTTTGAAAATAGCCCGAAAGGCTAATCAAGTAATTTACTTTCACTGAAATTTTATATTTGGAAATGTAAATATATATACGTGAAAATAAAAGAACACCTAAGTACGATCCAAAACTAAACCTCAATGTTTACAGCAGACATATGCTGAACAATCAAAACAACTTTTTAAAACAGATAACGGTTCATAACGTATTTATAGTCGCCCTCGAACTATATTTAACAAAATAAGTCGTTTCTAAGGATTAAAAGCTTGGCTATACCTGCTATAGAGCAATAACATAAAAGTGTCGCTCAATATATTTTAGTGAACATTGAGTATTTTAGATATGTCCTGATTTCGGCTTATGATGTACTATCCACCGTCGTACTAATGTTTTTATTAATAAATATAAAAAACATTTTTTTTTTAGTTTTTGTATCAAACAAAAACATCAAAATAACTTCTTTGAATTCAACAGTTTTTTCTATACCTAAAAGTTACAATTGATGTCAAATTTTGTGCAATGAAATGACTAATTTTTTGTGTGCGTACAAATGAACTTTTGGCTCTTATTTTCAGGAATTCTGTTTTTGTACATATGGTTTTATCAGATAAAATAATTTTTGACTAAAAAATCTGCCATATTTGTCACACTTTACATATTGCGACGTTTTTATTATCTCTTAGGCCCAAAAAAAAATTATATTTGAAATATTGGAAACTGTGCTTAGAAAAGCAACAGATCAATGAAAAAAAGTTTTAAAAAATTACTGGCCATACTGCTAACATCTATAAAATTTATATGGAGTAATTTAAAAATCGGCTAGATGAATATTTTCAATGAGATTATGTTACTGTTGTACAAATTGTTGAATAAAATTTTTTCCAGTATTAGTTCAGTTTTTTCTAGCCATGCACGTATATACTTTATAAATGTTAAGCAACTTATACACTTGCGTGTGCGTATGGTATACTAATGTACACTGAGAAAAAAGAGTACCAACTACCGATAAGAAAATGACTACAATTTGAAAGTTTGTGGTTTCCAATAACAAAAATTTAAAAATAACTAAATTTATATTGAAATTAACAAAAACAGTTAGTAAAAATAATTAAAATTGCTTTGTTGTCATTTTTTTTTACTAACTTTTTTGTTAAATCCACCAATTTTTTTTCGCCTTGTATACATACTTGTACAACAATATTTTTAAATTAATGTTTCATTTTGATCTTTAATAAATTTTTGCCACTAAATAAATAATACAGCATTGAAATTTTTATTTTTACTTTGTTTTTAAAAAAAAAAGACTGAAATTTAATCAAATAGAAACATTAAGTTTAGAGAATTTTTAATTTTCGTTACATTAATTACTTTATACCATTAAAATCTTGCAGTTTACGTGAATCGAGTACTAGTGGTGTTAAAGACTGTTTAGAAATAATATCAGCTGAACACTCAAAATTGATAGCAATGGTTAATGACATTTCTACTTTGATTAAGAAAGAAACAAAGTTGAGTAAATGTTTAGATGTTGTGGATAGGAGTGAATTGACTGATAGTGATAAGCATGATGACAAAATACCTGACTCCAAGGAAAAACAATCAGATTTGATGGTATTTAAACGTCTAGCTAAAGGGATAATACGTAGAATGCTTTAAATATCTAAAAAAAATACGTAATATTAAAACATCAGTATGAAATTTCAAAAATATTTTGTAACCCATTATTGGGCTAACAAGTAAAAGTTTCCAACTGTTACACCCCGATTTTTTTCTTTTTGTTCTCATTTCACTGTACTATGCTACTGTGGTCTAAAAATTTATTTTTTCAATTTTCGACCTCTTTTATTGGTCTCTTATTATCACAATTGTAAAAATACATATTTCCAAATTTTCGTTTTCAAAATGCATGGGGTATGTTTTAAAAAGTGGGAAGTCAATTTTCATGAAATTTTAAAAACATGTTCATTCAGTTTTTTTATTATTTCTATAAAAAAATGTGTTCCACTTTAATCCTTTAAATTTTGACTCTTAGAGCCTTGAGTATTATTTACGAATATTAGGCACAGAAAAGCCAAATGAAAATGGATTTTTTCAAATTTTTAAAATTCCAACTTTCAACTCTTTAAATTTCACCTTTTAGAGTCTTGAGCATTATTTGCAAATGGTAGACATGAATAATCTAAATGAAAATCGATTTGTTAAACTTTTAAAAATTTTAACCCTCGACCCCTTAAATTTCACTTATTAAAGTCCTGAATATTGTTCACAATTAGTGGGCACAAGTGACTTGAATAAAGTCCAAATTCATTAATTTTTTTTAAATTTTCGCTATCAAAAGTCACTAAAAAATAAGTTAATTTTTGTGTGGCAACAAAGTGTAAAATTAAGACTTTTCAAGATCTTGATACATTTTGTCTTGAATTCAAGTCAAAATTTCTTAAATTGTAGTGATCGTTGTATCAAGACAAAAGAAGAAAAAAGAATTGATTTTGAGAAAAAAATTGTCGAGATCTTGAAAAGTCTTGTCTTATTTTGCATCACTATTTGTGATGCATTCAATGTTAAGCATTGTTTATTTGACACTTGAACCTAGGGCTTAATGATTTAAGAGTTGACATTTTTAATTTGAAATATTTAAATCTCTTTCAATTTTACCTTCCCTTTTATTTTAACCTAACCTAAATGGTAAAATTTAACACAGTCGCTGCTAACTATGCCGTCAACGAAGGAGAAAGCTTCAAAGAAAATGGGGGAGGAGATTTTAGATTTATTAAATAAGCCTACGGCAAAAGAGAAGTCGTTGGCAGAAAGCTTTCAGTCTCAAGGTGGTATGCAGGTGACTCAGTTTTGTGTCAATGGTACCCGCAAGGAATGTCGTAAAAACCGAGATGTTTGTGACCGATTACATTTTCGGAAAATTATCCAGAAGCATACGGATCAAAGTTTAGGTGACTGCTCTTTTTTGAACACTTGTTTCCATATGGACACTTGTAAATATGTACATTACGAGGTTGAAAAGTTGGAATCGAATCAACCGGGTTTCGCACAGTCTCCGTCTAGTTCAATAACTGCTCTAGGTGCTGAATCGGAACAGGGATCAGATTCTGGATCTAAAAATCTTCTGTTTCCTCCGCAGTGGATCCAGTGTGACCTGAGATATATGGATATGTCTATTTTGGGTAAATTCGCAGTGATTATGGCAGATCCGCCTTGGGACATTCATATGGAGTTACCTTATGGCACTATGTCAGACGACGAAATGCGCAAGTTAGGCATTCCAACATTACAAGATGACGGATTGATTTTCTTGTGGGTCACTGGACGGTAATTGACACTTGATTTTTTTCTGTTATTATAATGTGTAGAGATTATAGTGCAATTCTATATGTCGAACTACACTTTTTTCTACACTTTTTCTACATTGCGCTCAAATCTATAGTAGAACGAATTGAACTTATAAATTTATGTTTAGTTTTTAAAGAATTTGAAGTGAATTTTACATTATAGATTGCTTAAACATCACAAAGTCCTTGAATCCATTTACTAATGTCCATATCTTATAATGTATCTGGATTTAAGTTACCATACACACACTTAATGAAGTTGAATTTAGAACTTTGAAACAAACCAGTCTGAAACTGCATTTGTAGTTCCTAAGTGTTTATTAACTCTCTGACTGCATATGTTTTTTTTTCTTCTAAATTAATTAAAAAATGTATTTTTTTATTTGTAAACAACAAAATAAATAGTTTTTAATAAAATTTTAACGTATAATAACACATAATAAACATACAACATTGTCATTACAAAATTTTATTCAAATTTTTTCTTGATGTGATAAATTTCGAATCATGGCTTTGGTAACTAATGGCAATACGATACAATATTTAGCTGTTTATCGAGATTCGGAAAAACTATCAATCTATCTAAACAAAAATCGCGGTATAAAAACGTCAATAAACATAAAAAATGAGTGCACACAGGAATCACCGGATACCCGGTCAAAGGGTTAATAAAAATAAAAAATATAAACACAGTAATTATTAAAGAATAATACACGACTTTAGTATGGTAAAATAGATCTTTCATGTTAGAACAAGAATAAAAATGAAGAAGTCAATCTGTGGCATTGTACGGCATTTTTTATACACGATTCCTGTCATCTTTAATACTCAAATTGCGTAGTTGACTGGTTGTGAAATTCATTAAGACTGACAGACTAAAAATCTTCTATCTGATTACTACGCGAATAAAAATATCAACTGAATGTAAAATTGATTCTTCCTGATTTCGGGAGAAACAGGTCATATGCTTGAAACATGTAGAATTATACTTATAATTATCAAAGAAAACTTTATTTTGAAACCAAATATTTTAAAAAATTAGAATAACTTTTCTCGTACTTAGAAAAAGTATTCCTATTACCAAATCAAGAATAATTCGGCTTAATTTTAGTAGACTTTTTTATCGGTGTATGTAGTTGACTGGTTACGATTGTAGATCGTGGCGTATGACTTATTGTGATGCGTATAAATCATGCTAACTTTTTTCTAAAAATAAATGTAGTATAAAGAAGTAAAACATGAACTGATGCATATAGTAAACACAGAATGATGGCTACAATGCAATTTCCATGGAAAAGTTTTATTACTGTTTTGATTTTTGGTGCATGTTTTTTACTCAAATATTACACCCACTTATAACTGGAGAGTGAAAAAACAATTACTTTAAAACAAAGAACAACGTGATTTTTTTTCCAAAATATGTTGAAATTGTTGCGGGAAGTTGATCATAATCTTGATCATTCGTAATGTTTAAATTGAGAATTATTACGATCCGGTTCAGAAAGACATTTTATATAAATTTTAGACTCTGTGATATTGCAGTTAATTGAAGTTGGTATAGAATTTGCATGAAAAAAAAACGGGCCAAAAGTCAAAAAAGGAATAAAACTTTACCGAGGATATTGCATTGCAGTTGTTTTTCTGTAGATTTATTCTATGGAACTGAACAGTGCATTGAAGTTCAACTTTGATCATCATGGTACCATAACTTAAAACGTGCATGTATAAAAATGTCAATTTTTCTACTGCTTATAACAATTTAACGTATATTATAGAATTGAAGAACAATTTTCTGTAACAGTTCTATGATTTTTCAATAGTACATTTAAGCGAAATGACTTAGTCTTTTACAAAGGAAATCAAAATTTTTTAAAATGTGCTAACAAGGTGATAATTTGTTTTATTTTATTTAAAAAAAAAAACTTCCCTTTTATTCAAAGAATTTTGAAGTGGTCGGGAAGTTAAACCGCATATTTTAAACTATTTGCTAATTTTATAATCTTTCAGTTTTTTGTAAGAGTTCACAAATAATTTCAAATCTAGTCATTAAAGCTAACACTATAACGGTCACTGAATATTTAAGAAAATTTCAGTCCTAAAATAATCAATATAACCATTTTTCATATACCTGGTCGAACATACTGATCTATTTTAACGAATACATCAATTTTGTTGGGCGACATCTAGATCTGTCAAAATCTGTTTATAATTCGTTAATTTTTTTAACTTAATCGAAATAAAAGTATAGAGATTATTTGGAAGCGCTTATAAGAATTGTATATATAGATTTGATTTCTAATAACAAAATTTCTAGAATTTCAAGGCTTTTTTCAAATGTTCTTTTTTTTAATAAAACGGAACCTATTTTAGGCAATGTGAAACTAATACTATTTTATCTAAACTAGAGGCTACCATAATAGCTTATATAGATATCCATGGTCTATTTAACAAAAACGGTGGTCAATCTGAGCTAGGAGTTGGGGATTCGAAGAAAAAGTTTTTTTTAATAATTACTTATTATTTAATAAATATTAAGATATATAATTTTCATCAGTAATTTATTTTTCATAAAATTATTGTTTACAATTTACCATTACTTTAATAAATGTTTAAAATCATAAAATAACTGTAAGAACACAGTACCTAGTAGAGCAGGGGTGGTTAACCTGTTGATCGCGAAACCAATTTTGGCCGATCGCGTTTTTTTTTATTTTTTAATATTGTGCCCAAAAAAATTGATATTATATTAACATAGAGTATCGATCAAAAGTATCGCGTACATATTTTTTTCACAGAATATACACGAAGAAATAAATTCTAATCTCTGTTCATGTGTAGCTAATTTCAATTAATTAATATTGTTAAAAATTATTCATGTATTTTTCAATTCTCCTGAATGTGAGTTTAAACTTAGACTATGATATGACAACAAGTCGACCGCGATACATTTTTCAAATAAAAAATTGATTTTACGTACACAAAAGTTGGCCACCCATGTAATAGAGCTTTTTTTAATTAATAGAAAATTACTTTTATGGAGGTCGATGCAGATTTTAAAAAACTATATAAAGGTCGATTATCAAAAAAGTTCATCGACTCATCATTTAAATGCTTAAACTTTAGTTCTTTCAAACATATCAAACACATATTTTTCATTGAGATAAAGGCAACTCTAGTAAACTTTTGAACTTCTCGCCTTGTTTTTAAAAGGTTGGTGGTTCATGGCATCATAGCTGTGAAGAAAGCATACATTTGTGAAGATATATATTTTGTATATTTCGTAAAAAAGATAATTGAAATAAGGCTTTGAGTCCTGACAACAGTAAAAAACAAAAACAAAAACAAAACTTATTTGCAAAATGTGTCATAAATCCTTTTCCACAGAACAAAACTGTATATTCACAAACACTAAGTAAAAAGTGTTAACAAAGTGTTAATTCAGAGACGGTTTATGGGGTTTTAACCGCTGTTGCAAGCGATTGAGTTTAATTTCAAATAGTAATGAAGTTAGTGACGTTAGTAGAGAACAAAATTGATTCTAAACAAGTAAGAAAAATAAAGAACAGCCAAAAAAGTTTGACTGAAAACGAGTATCGGGTTTAATTTTTAGTATACTCATGTAATTAACTAATTTTTTAATAATTTTCTTTTTATTAAAATTTGAGTTTGCTATCAGTATACTAATATATGTTGAACTAATAATATTAGAGCTATGGAATTGGGTCGTGAATGCTTAAAACTTTGGGGCTATGATCGGATAGATGAGTTGATTTGGGTAAAGACGAATCAGTTACAGCGGATTATTCGCACTGGCCGCACTGGTCACTGGCTTAATCACGGCAAAGAGCACTGTTTGGTTGGTATGAAGGGTACGCCTTCGAAACTGAATCGAGGTTTGGACTGTGATGTTATTGTGGCCGAAGTACGGGCCACTAGTCATAAGCCGGATGAAATTTATGGTATTATTGAGCGGTTGTCGCCAGGAACACGCAAAATCGAGTTATTTGGCCGCATGCATAACATACAACCGAACTGGCTGACTCTTGGCAATCAAGTTGATGGCGTGCATCTAATTGATCCTGTTCTAAATGCAGCATTTTATAAAAGATATCCTTCTGGCTCTTGTATTGTTAATAAAATTCCGTTATAGTGTTAAAATATGAAATTATTAATTTCGAAATTGCTTTTAACTTCTAAGATATGACAGTAATTTCTAGTGATAATTTAATATTACATAAGTATTTATATGAATCAGTAGTTTCCTTGTGTTCTCAAACATATTTATATACATATTAATGCTACATAAACGTTTCATAACAATGTTTTGAAATATGTTTTACGTTACAATAATGCTAAAAACATCTTACTTTTAAAATGTTTTGAAACAATTTTTTAACCTTTTTTTAACATTGTTTCTTAAGATGTTTTTGTTTTAAAACTTTCCTATAATGTTTCCTTAATATCATTAAAAAAATTATATTTCTCTGCTAAAATATTAATATTAACGATAACCTAACATATATAGCAGGGGTGGCCAAGACGTCGATCACGGTCGACTGGTAGACCGCAAAGACTTTGAAAATAGCCTGCAAAAGTGAAGTTTAACAATTTATATCTTATTAAATTTTGTATTTGAAAATGTAAATATATTTGTAAATATAACAAAGCTTAAGTAGGATTCTTAACAAATTCTCATTATTTACAGCAGATAAATGCTGATCAATCAAAACAACTTTTTAAAACAGATAACGGTTCTAACGTGTTCATAGTCGCCCGCGAACCATATTTAACAAAATAAGTCGCTCCTAAGAAGTAAAAGTTTGGCCATCCCCGATATATAGCATGCATGGCCAAACTTTTATTCCATGCGGGCCACTTATTCTGTAAAATACAGACATGGGTGACTATGAACATGTTATGTACTATTTTTAATTTAAAAAAGTTGTTTTAATTGGTTAGCATATTAATGTCTGTTTTAGGATCTAGCTGAAAAGCTTTATTAGATTTTCAGTTGAATTAAGTGAAAACAAATTATTTCGTTCTGATCTTGTGAGCTATTTTTAAAGTCCTTACTGTCAACGTATTGGCCACCGTGACATATAATATCCGAAGATATTACCGCTGTTTCATAGGAAACCTTAAGGACCGTCACGTGCAAATTCATTTCGTCTATAACATGTGAGTTTTTAATAGGTGCTATCTGACAGAAACAGTATTCAAACAATAATTTTGTTGTATATCGTTAATTTTCACTCAAGTACTTTTTTTTAATTAAAAAAGTATTGAATTTTCGGAAAATAATTGTTAATTGATATCGGCAAAATATTGTGTAACTGATTGGAATACTTTTTCGTATATTTTTAGTCAGCAGTTGATTCCCGTTCAGAATCTGTGACAGTTGAGATGAATACAGTTGCAACAGAGTCGATTACATTTGTTAGATTTATAAAAAAGTTATGGGAAGTCACCACCGCAAATTCATCTATTCGTTAACTCTTATAAAGGAAATTATTTTATTTAACTTTGCTTAAAAAAGCTTTTTTCATTCAAACAATTTTGAAATGGTTAAAAAGCTAAAACCGATTTTAAAATAATATTACATAACGTGATGTTAACATTTTGGTTGCTTTAAAACTAGGTATAGAAGTTTATTAAAAGATAACCCTTCACCATATTGGTCATTGAATTTACTCGAGCAAACAAGCAAACTTCAGTGGCGAACTTTTGAACAAAATGATATATGAATTGACTAAGTCCATGTATCGTTTTATTTAAACGAACCTTATATCTTTATTCAGCGACATCTTCAACTTTGAAGATATTCATACGTGACATGTGACACGTATATGACATTAATAATAATTAACTATAGAGACTGATTATCATCAATATGTTTATTTTCAAAGAATAATTTTTGAATTTCAAGTAATTTACAACTGTTTTTTCTTGAAAATAATGTGCTTCGAAATATGTCTAAATTACTTTGATAACATTTTTTTAAAAGATATTGACAAAAAGTATTAAAAAGGTAATTTTATAATTTTTTAATGTTTTCAGAATTCTTAAAAAAAAGCAGACATTTAGCTACTGGTAAATTAACACATCATTATTGTAATTAAAACTAATGTGAATCAAATGAATTTTATATCTAAGGAAAAATTCAAATTGACCATAAAATGGCCAAATGAACGAAGAAAATTTAATTTTTTTTCACAAGGAAATCAGTGGTATTGGGCGAAATTTTTACTGTGACTAAATCCTGTTTTTATTAAGAACCAAATTTTAGCACTAGTCAATATAAAAGCATAATATTTACTAAAAATAGGCTATTAGACTTTTCTTTTACAAAAATTCTGTAACTGCATTTAAACCACCGATTTCTTAAATTACTAATTTTATTTTAGCTAACGTTATATCAATTTTTAAAGTAAAAGCAAAATTTTCTTAAAAATTCTTTATGAAATTAAAAGTATTTTTCAACTTTAATTTTGAAAAAAAAATCTCCCACACCAAAAAGCTTTAAAAAAAGATGATCGTCACTTAGAATTTAGTAGGCTTTTCTGATAAGTTCGTATGTTACACGGAAAATCAACTAAATTAAAATGATTTTTTTCCGTTTAGTTATAAAGAAATGTTTCATAAAAGTCAACGCATAATTTAGATTTATAAAAAAGATGGGGAAAGTCACCACCCTAAGCTCATCTATTCGTAAATTTCTCCTTCTAAAGGAGAGATAATGCTATTAATTTTACTTGAAAAAGCTTTTTTTATTCAATCAAATTTGAAATGGACAAAAGCTAAAACCGATTGTAAAATTGAATTTTTTTTAACAACTTAATAAAGTATTTAGATATTAAATCTTAAGATTAAAATTAACCCTCCACCATATTGATCATCGAATCCACTTCAACAAATGAGCAAATTTCAGTGGCGAAATTTTTATAGAAACAAACATGAAATGACTAATTTCATTTATGGTTTTACTTAAACGAATTTAATATACCCATTGAACGACATCTAACTTTAAAATGACCTATATTACTATTATGAACAGAGCAATTCTGTATTTCACAACTTTTTCTATGACCTAAGGCAATGTCATAAATATGCTGTTTTAATGACATGCATTCAAAGTGTATCAAATATAAATTAAATAAATATTACTAAAATATAAAAATCAGTAAAAAAATTTTCATACGTAAAATTGTTTAAAAATTTATACACAAAAACTTTTATAAACGTATTAGTGTACTTTTTTAATAAATCTAGTGTGTGTGAACAGTATTATTAACATATTTTTAAAATATTTTGAAGACCCGTTATTTTATGATATTTTTACGTCTCAAACTATACACCTTTAATTTTCTTTTTGCACGATTTTTTCCCATAAATTTGTTTCAACACGAGTTAGGAAGTAAAATTTTTCACCTTTTACGCGAATTGTTTTAACACGATTTTTAAAATTTAAGGATTTCTTATTGAATCGTATAACTATTTTTTTAAAACATACTTAATGAATTAACTGTGTAAGCACGAAATAAATAAATTTTAAGAAAAACTTCTCAATATTTTTACACACGATCCGTTTTTTGCATGATTTTTTTTTTTGGAAAATTACACTGGACAACAAATTTCAACTTCTATAAATTCCATGAGATAAGACTATGTTTTTCTGAAAACACATGTTTAATGTATAACAAAAATGCAAAAATGAAAAGTTTGGTGGCAAAATTAAGCTGTAAAACAGCTTTTACAATGATTTCATAGATATTTAAATGAAAAGACTACTTATTGGAAATTTTCAACAAAACACCCAATCCCCACTCCTTTAACAGCGATGAATGTTTTTGAATTTTCTAAATAAGGCAGAGATAAAGCAAAAAAAAATCTAAATGGCATTTCAAAATGTATAACCCCTTATTTACCCCCCCTCCTCCTCCTTCATTGCCCCCTTGGACCCGACTCTGTTTTCAGCCATTAATATAATTATGGTACGCATTTGAACCTTAAAATCACACTATTACACAAC
>AGDA01005127.1:0-19138 GCA_000281935.1 Mengenilla moldrzyki | reverse complement strand
AATTTTGTTTTTAATTATTATTAAAAAAAACTATTTGAGGATTAAAGGAATTACCTTTATTCATAAAAGGAAAATTCTTTTAAAACTAAAGAAGTAATTTTTACCCTTCAAAAAAATTCTTTAACACCCATTAAACAAAAATTCCTTAAAAACTAAAGAAAAAGTTTGTACCTATTAAAACAAATTTTTGAAGCTCCAAGAAAATATTCGTATAAGTTATAATACTAAATTATTTAAAATCTAAAAAAGTGATGTGTATCTTTTAAAAGACCTTGTCAACTAAATGTGAAAACAAAGTGAGAGTAATATCACAGTGATATCACTGTGACGTTAGTATCTGAAGTGAACTTTGAATAATCCCCACATTGTGATATCATTGTGAGAGTTCTCTGTGAGAGAATCACTATGATCTTAAAATGAGACCACTGTGCTCTCACAGTAAACGTAGAATAATTTTTTACAGTAATATGACTGTGTTGGCGACGTTCACATTTGTGAGCTCACAATAATATCACTGTGTGGATAAATTGTTGACGGGGCAAAATTTTTTGAAAACTAAAATGCTTTTTGCCAACTAAAATAAAAAATTTTTAAAGAATAAAGAAGTGATTTTTACGTTTTGAAGAAGATTGCTTTATATTGTAAATTATTTAATAAGGATTAAACATTTTACTGAAAAACTTACATTTTTTTAAAAAACAGTGCACCAACTTAGTAAAAAAAAGTGACACATTCAAATTTTATATATATCTAATTAGAGTAATATAATAATATTTTTTTTAATCTTTGGCTATAAAAGAATTGAAATCATTAAAAAAAACGAATTCCAATTTTAAGAAATCAAAATAATAATTTTTTAGTAGTTAAAGAATCCCAATTAAAGAAATATTCTTTAAATATTAAAAAATATGTTTTACTGCAATGAACATTTTTTTTGTAATCATTAAAGAAACTCTTTAAAGAATTCATTCTCAGTGTATTTAAATAAAATAATGTTTACAAAGGTTAAAGATTTTAGTAAATTATTCTTTATTTGCGAAGATAATTTTGTGCCTAATTTATTGCTAATGCGCCGTGAATTAACAATTTAATCACTGATATTATAATATGACTAAAAAAATTACAACAAATTATCTCTACTGTTGTGATTCGCTGTTCTCCACTGTCGACGACCATAGTGCTCTTTTATTTCAACCCAGGGACTCCTAAAATTGTGCGCAACGCTAGGTTTCCAAATATATACATAACATATCTCAAACAGTGTACAGTAGAATCTCGCTATTCGTACAAGATTCGTTATAGCAGACAGTTCGAATAGCGATTTGTACTAATGGCGATTTGTTTTTCGCATAAGATATAGTATAAATTGCAGTAATCGGCTCCAAACACTTTATTTAAAGTGATGAGTTGAACAGTAGATATAGAAAGTATACAATTATATAATTCTTTAATATAATTTTTATTATTTAAACTGCACTTATATATTACAATTCCTCATCACGTTCTATATTAAAAGCCTCAGGTGATTTTTTCCTTGATTCTTTTTTCTGCTTTTTCTGCTCTTTATTCAAAAAGCTATCCATTGTTGATTGTTTTTGTTTTTTTTAATACTCCTAAAATACTTCATCACATTGTCGCTAAATGAGTTAACGATTTTATTCACCACAGCTGTGTTTGAATGCCATTTTTAGGCAATGTGTTCTATATTTTCCCAATAATGACTCAATTCTTTGATTTCCTTAGTTGAAATGTTTTCTTTCTTTGATGATTCATTTTTAAAGCGGTTAATACAATGAATAACGAAAAGTGACTGGTGCGAAGTTGCACTCAATAGTGCATGCTTGCACTAGTCCGAATCGCGAAAAACCGTACGAATGTCGATTTAAATTTTACTTGAATAAGTTGTACGAATAATGAGTTGTACGAGTAGAGAGGCGAGTGAATAGCTGGGTTCCACCATAGCTACATTTTTTGCTTGTTGAGGTGCATTTGAAGCATTTGTTGACATTATTGTATGAATAAATTTATATGATACTATAACGATTAATACAGTGATAAAGATTATGATCTTTAGTTTTAATCATGAATGATAATAAAAACAGAATAAAGAAAGTAATCAAAAAAGACATTAATTGAAAACTATCCATCTTCCTCTAATTATATTATTTACATGTTAAGAAAGCCTCGGTTAGCGTTATTTCGCATTTCGCCCTACTTTGATGGAACATATCTTACGCTTTGAGCGGGGTCTTAGTGTAATTTAGTAGCAATTTTAAACATTTTTACATATATAATTTCAAAAATTTACACAGTTCAAGGAACAACAAAAGATGGCAAATAAATTTGAGTAAATAAAAAAAAACTAAGGAAGAATCTAAATGGGTGAAATGTTTTGTTGTTTTTTAAAGTTTAAATGTCGTATAAAATACGTCGAAAGCAATGCTAGTACTTTTATAAACTTAATAGGAGCACTTATGTTTTTCATATGCATTTTTCAGTAATTTCAAGATTTTTTAAACGTCATATGCAGTGTTCCCTCTAATTATTTTAGAACTGCGTGGCAAAAACTTACTTTTGTGCAAAAATTGCGGATAAACGAAAACAACTTGTGTTAATTTCAATTTTTTATTAAACATATTTTTTACATATTTATAGTTAACTTTTTAAATTTGCATTATTTTGTCATTTTGACTAATATCAATGCTCTGTGGTACTGTTATCAATATTAATATTGTTCATTAGTTCCTAAAGTGTTTCCTAACCGATTTTGATGTATGGAATATTTTTGCAGAATTTGGGTTTTTTTACAATAAGTGAATTTTTGTGCGCGGCAAATTATTTTTTTTGTACGACTTTTTATACTAACCATAAAATAATTGCGCGACTGCGCAACCGCACAGCTTAGAGGGAAAACTGGTCATATGTATTATAAATGGTTAGGCTTAAAACCATAATATTATTTCTCTTTTAAAATTTGTACATTATTACTCCAAGACACTTTTTTGCAAAGCATTTTACGTAACATATGTAGTAGGAACAACATATGTTTGCATGCTATTACTGTTATTATTACTATTATTGTTAATTGATTTTGATTGTTTGCATGCTTATTGTATAGGATTGTTAATTAGAAGTAAAGCAGAATCATTAGACAATGATATGGAAGTACTATCGGTACTAAAAAAGGCTGAAAAAAAGCAGACAAAGAAATGGAAGCGGACAAAGAGAACATGTGACAATGTTCAGTATGTTTATCATACTAATTTGTATTTTAGCGGTAAGTGAATGCAATTACAATCATTTTAAGTTTCATATGTTAAATTTTTTTTTCATGCTAAAATACGTTTAGAAAGCTTACAAAATGTTAGATTTTAATGAATTTTAAGATAAGAATAGAACAAAACATAGAAGGCAATTTGAAATATAAAAGAAGATAAAGGGTGCATTCGAAAAGGTTACTACCTTAGTAATTAGTAAAATAGTAAATAGCTTTTCTAACGTCATTATTACTATATTGGTAAAATTATCGAATAGCCGTAAACGATGAAATCACAGAACACAAAAAACTTAAAAAACAAAACTTCGGCATAGTAATTAATGAAAGAAATCGTCAAAATGATCGGCGTATCAAAACTAGAGAAGTGACTTAGTGGCAAAACTAAAGAAGGACAAATTACCATTTTCACTTCTTGGTAATTCTAAGTTGAACATCCGGAGTCATTATCCTCAATTACCACTTCACCTTTATCAGACAAACTAATGATTTAGATTTCCATTACATAGAGAAATTTAAAATATCACAGATTTGCTTCAATCACTAAGCCGCCATTAAAACTACTTTACTTTTAAAACTGGTAAAAAAATGGCGGTTTGTATTACCATTTTACTTTTTGAACAGTAAACATTTTACTCTTTTGGTAAAATCTCGGATTCTCGAACGACTTTTGGTAAATTGCTGGTAAAATTTTTACTTAAATAGTTAAATAGTAAAGATTTCGAATGCACTCAAAATAAACTTTCTTTTTATTCGCTGTCTGGCTTGTGACGTAATTTTGTGCACACTCAATTCGAGCTAACGCATAAACAATGCCTTAGCAAATCTGTGATCAACCGAAAAAATTTATTAAGAATTACTCTGTGCAAAAATACGAATTTTTTATACGTCCTTAGCAAAATAATTGGCACGTAGCGTTTAAAACTCAGTAAAATAATGGATGCCCGATTATCTTTTATATATGTTATCGAAACCCTACTCGAGTTACTCTAATTTAGTCACTTTCATTTTTTCTTTCATTTCTTAGAATTACAGCGACGAAAATTTTTTTGTAACTCATATAAATGTCCGAAAACAAGTTTCATAAACTAAGCTATTCTGAACAGGTTTCCTAAAATATCTCATGTTATTCTATGTTCAGCGTCTGAGTTCATTGGCTACTGTCCATGTTGCGAACTTTATGTGTGAACTTTTTCTTATTTAGCGCAAAAGATTTATAAATACGCTGTCATGAAAAATTTTCTATACATTTATATCAGTAAAGCTGCATGACAAGTGTACATGGCGGACATTTGTCTGTTTTAATTGTTCGTGACTTAACCGTTTGGTTATTGGCGTTTTTTTCAGACATATGTCAAAACTATAGTACTAATTACTCGTGTATGGAAAAAAAGAAAAACATTTTTGGTACAATAAACTCACTTATATTTCTTTTTACCAAGAAAAACTAAACAATGCCAATTGTTTACATACATTTGTTTTAATTAATTTTGTGAACATAATTACTCTCTCCACAGCCTTAGCATTAAAAAAACAAGAACGATATCGCATTGTTCGTATTTTTGAGGAAACATAAGAAGAGTGAAATAGCATTTCTTAGCATTCAAATGGGAGGTTAAACATTAGTAAGGCTGTGTTCACAAATTTCATTTGTAAAGAATTGTAGTTTGAAGTTCACCAATTAACGTAATTTACGTTCCTTTGTAAAGTAAAGTAAGTTACATTCCATTGTAATTCTTACAAAATGTTTGGGTTGTGAATACTTAATGTTCACAGAAAAAACAATATACCACAAAATAAGTACTTGGTTATCGTAGTCGAATTCCTCTGGAAAATTTTGTAATAAAATAGAACAAACTGTAGTTACAATTGTTTTGTGATCGATTGTAAACATTACAGTTTCGAATTGTGAACGTTTGTAATGTTTACAATCTATTTGTGAACGAATGCAAAGTAAAAGTTACTTTTCAATTGAAATTTGTGAACACAGCTTAAGTGCACACTAGCTGCGTTCACTACATACAACTTTGTCAACAAAGTTGCAAAAAACAACAATAAACGCGTTCACTGCAACGCTGTTAATTTTCAACAAGCGTTCACTGCATCGCTGTTAATTTTTAGTATGCGTTCATTTGCATATAAAATGTGCCATTTTTTTGTTTCCTCTGTGTTTTCAACATTAAAAAAAACTGCATTTGGTAATTTTGTATTCTCCATATTTGAAAAATGGCAACTTAAAATGGTCACAGATTAAAAATTATTGGACAGAACAATGTTCTGCTAAAAAATAACAAAGTTTTGTTGTGTCGGAATTCAACAGAACAAAGTTTTGTCAGTTTTACACAACAATGTTTTGTAGTGAACACACCTACTGTCTGCGTAAGCTGACTACATATATTTAGATGCTAAAATGTGCCCTAATTTTAAGGTATTTAATAATGAAAACGCGTTATTTTTTTCTTCAAAAACTGAAATAAATGAGGAGGTTTAATGTTTCTTTTATTAAATTTTACGAAAAATAATATTAATTTTTAGGTTATCAGTTTCTTTTAAGTGGTTAGAAATTAGTAATCGGGACACCTAAGCCTTCTGAAAGCTCTTGAATTTTTACATGATGTTTGATGTTATCAGAGCTTTAGTTTTTTTTTGTAATGATCTTAATTTACTCATTTTGAAACTCCATTATTTCAAAATTTTTAGATTGATGGTTGTTCTGCTTAGTTGATGCTGAATTATACGTACGTACAATTAGTTAGGCTTTAATAGTTTAGCTATGGCCGTTCAGTCCTAACACTCAGAGTATTTGCCTTAGCATTTTGTGAGAATCGACGGCCTTAATCTCATTTCCTATCGCACAAAAGTGATGATGAGAATGAGCTTTAGTAAGCCGAATTTTAGATAGTAACAGGTCTACTGAGAGAAACAAATATCTCTCTGGTAATATTAGTTATGAATTTTCAAATATCAAACTTTGCTATTTGTTTTGTTCTAATAAATATAAGTGAGGGCATTAAAACAAAGGTCTTTTTTACACTTAAAATTAGGTATTAACGAAATGCATATATTTAGTTGCCAGAGGACAAATCTCTGTAGCTTAGTATCATGTTCTTTTAGAACTATGTAATATTTGTGAATATAAATTGGTGGTTAATTTACCATGCTACTATTCATTTGTTAATTGTTTAATTTCATTTGTAGCTTTGTTTTCGGCAATTGAACTTGGACATGTCGAAAAAGCTCGTACAATTTTGGACTCGACAGACATAGATGTTAATCGGTACAGTAATGATTAATATTATACTTCCACAGTTTTATGTGTTTTTTTCTTTAGGATAAGTTGGGATAAGTTGTCATTGCTGGACTTGGCTGTTTTGACCAATAATAAGCCGATGGCGAAGATGTTGATCGAGTTTGGTGCTAAAGATGGCGTTAATTGTAAGATTTCCTTTTTTGTTACCGAAACAAATAAAATGATCATTGAATATTTTATTAATATTAAATTAGTGCCCGTAATTTTCCATTAATATTTTGTATGGGAACCTAAGGGTTGGGGCATATCTATATTTGTGAATAGACATATTTTTCCATGAATTTATTGCGGATACAAATCTGACTTCGAAGTTATGAAGTTTAAAAGAAATGTAATTTTTCTAAGAATCAAGTCGATGTAGAATTTATGAGTAAGAAATGAGCTTCAAGGGGTAACTTTAAAAGTTCAAGTTGGTGTCTAATGAGTAGATTTTTAAATCAGAAAAAATGGTGCTTTCATACAGATATTCTTCAAGCTTGACTTTATTAAAATTTTAACCTTTTTTTTTAAATAATTGTTTAATATTGTTACGCGCATGCTTGTTATGTTTATTTGGTGGGAGAAAAACCAGCGTTTTTATTTACAATTCTTTTATTGGATATCACGTTTTTACAATTTTAAATATTTATTCAAATGTTAATAAAAATATATTATTGGCGTTAAAAAATCGACATCGTCTGAATTCATTTGCGTATACTTCATTTTTGTACAGTTTTTTGGATCCGGATGGGCAGACTTGTCAGCATTGTAACATCATTGGTACAGTTTTAATATGATACGTTTCAAAATTGCGTACCTGGTTCGAACATTTTATGTCGTGAGACCACCATCTTGTCTCTTCTATCTTTGAATAGCTAGATCATATAACTGAACCGGATATTACTAAGCAGGCCTCCAAACACTATCACCATTATGGTGATAAACTCCACCAATTGAGACATTTAGTCTCATGCCATATTGATGCTCATAAAGGGCCAACGGGGCTCATAGATGTCGAATAGGACTTATTATGAAGCCAAACAGGGCTCTCCGAGGCCAATCGGAGTTCTCCAGGGCCAAACGGGGCTCTAGATAAGCCAGACCAGGCTCCGGGATAAAACGCTCAAGTTTTCAACGGGCCATCGGGACTCTAAAGAGTCCAACGAGGTTCGGAAATATTTGGTGATTCCAAACAAATCACCATTTTTTGACCTTTTTGGTTTTCTATTCCAACTTTAGATTTAAAGCTATCGGAATAGAGTTCCACAAGGAACTCACAAATACAAAATTTCGGGTCATTTATATCGAAAATTTCGGTATTTTTCGGACTCGAAATTTATGAAGAAAGTTCCATACGTCGTTTTTTCGTCAAAAAACAACGCTCGGGAACTTTCTTCTCTCGCATAATTAAACGCGGTGCTTTTTTTGTGTTAATGAGCTCTTTTTTGTGAGCTCTCTTTTTCTATGTTTTATTTTAATTTATTATTTGACAAACGTTCGTTTGTCACAATATATATTTAACGCAGGTGTGACCAAACCTTTATTCCTTAGGAGCGACTTATTCTGTAAAATATAGTTTGCGGGCGACGATGAGAATGTTATGAACTCTTACCCTTTTAAAAAAATTGTTTTGATTGGTCAGCGTATGTCTGTTCTAAACATTGAGGTTTAGTTCAGTATTTTACTTAAATATGTTGTTATATTTTCAAGTATACTTACATTTTTAAAAATATATGTTACTTACGGCTTACTTTCAAACCCTTTACGGCTAAACAGTCGACCGCGTTATGTGTCTTATCCACCCTTGATATAATATTTTAAATCGATTTATGTATAATCTTGTGTAGTTTAATTAAATTTTTAATATATTGAAATAGTTTTAAGCATAGAAGATTTACGATTGCACTTAGAACGTTTGAAAATCGAAGTACAATTACGACTTCAAGAACTGGGCGGCTCTAGTACAAGTTGGCTTTTAGATCCAGGTAGAATGCATGGCAATCGAGCTTCAATAAGTAGCATAATTGGGGCTTCATACCCGAGTTCAATGACAGCCTGTGCCGGTGGTGATATTGACAAACAGATAATATTTTGGAGAAGTCGGGCCAAGGTATTGGATCGACTTCGATTAGGTCTTAGTCAGTTGAACGTGCCTCGTAAACCGAATGATGTCAAAATCGAAGTGTTATCGAATACAAGGGTTTCTGTAAAAATCGATGAACCATTTAGTCAAGATTCAGCTATAGTAACAAAATTTAAAGGTAAGCATTTTAAGATCTATTTCATTCGCTTATAGTGCTTACATAATATACATCTTAAGTATACACTAAAGTGACCGCATTTTCATTGAGAAAAAACGGGGCAAACAAGACGAAATGAGTATTACAATTTAGTTATATATATTTTATTGTATAGCTTCATAAGCGACTAATTTTTTACACATTTTTTACACGATTTTTTAGACCAAATTAAAAAATAAAATTCTCTTTTTACACAATTTATTTTGTTTTAATGCGATTTTTAATATTTTTAGAATAATTATCTGTATTAAGCAAAGCCGTAATATCAATGATCAAACACCACTGAATTAATTTAAATCCATATATTACCTGATTAATTTACTATGCATGAGTTTTATTTGTTTTTTATGTACTTTTTATTTCTTTGTATTCATCATAATATTTAATAAACAGGTAATATATTTTTATAACATATTTAAAATAAAAAATGCTGATATTCTCTCACTGTGTGATAAAACATGTTTATAAAAGTTTTTTTTATGTTAGAATGATGTTGCTGACATGTTATTCCATATACTATTTTAATATTGCGAAACATATTTATAAAATTGTTTGTAACATATTTGTAAATGTTCATTCTTTTTAAATTTTCACTCAACCCTTAATTTTTACTCTTTTGAGTTTTAAACATCTTCTATAATTCGTAGACATAAACCACTTAGCAGAAACCCGATTGTATTAATTCTTCATTATTACCACCCTCCACCCTTTAAATTCCATCCATTTGTCTACAGTCAAACGCTATTTATGAAAATCAGTGCAGATTTTTAGAAAAAAACGGATTTCCTGACTAATTTTGCTCTTCAATCCTCTACCTCTTTAAACTCACCTTTAGATTTAAAGTCAAATAGAACTTAATGAAATTAATACTGAATTTAAGCAAAAAGAAAAACTTCAAATTTTTACGTTTTAACCCACAATCTTTTAAAACTCACCTACTGGTTTAAAATTAAGTGGAGATTGTTGTAATTAGTACTAACGTCAAGTAAAATTTTAAAAATTCATACACTATATTGTCAGCCTTGCTTTTTGAATTATAGTATCTGATAAACAATCTGGAACTTATAAACATGTAAGTTTTTGTCGCCAACACCTATGAGTATTTTAACGAGTCAATCTAGATCTTGTCTTGTTTTGTCTCGAAATCGAGACAGACATTTTTTCAGTCTCACTTTAAACAACGAGATATCGTCTAGGGTCTCGATTTCGAGACAAAATTAGACGAGACTCTCATTAAGGCGAGACTATCAATTTCCTATCTATATACCAAATCATGCTTAAAAAGATGCATTGAAAATTTTTGATCATTTTAATGTCAATATATATATTATTTTTAATAGCTAAATCTATATTCAAAATATTTAACTCTTTGTTTTTATTTTGGATTTTTAAATATTTATTTTATTGTTTTAAAACAAATGTTAAAACAGTTATAAAGAATCCTACACAAACATGATACAAAAAAATGCATCAACATGTTTCAAAACAAGTATTAAAAAAATTTAATACAGTGTTTTAAATAACATGTTTTTAACATCATTGTGACATATGAAACATGTTACTAAACAATGCTACAAAACTTTTGTATAAGATTAATTTATTTATAAATGTGTTGTGGCACGTAGGGTAAAAAGCGAGACATTTATAAAAATCGGCGGGACGCGGGACAGACCCGCTAAAATCGAGACGTTTGGTCACCTTAGTATACACTGAAAGAATATAAAGTCAAAATACACTCTGGAAAATTGCGAATTAATCTAAAGAATAAAATTATCAAAAGTAGATAGTATTTTTTCTTAAATTTAGTTTTTTAATTTTGGTTACATATATTTGTATTTTTCTATATTTTATTCTTGAATACGACTAAAAAATGAAAATCTAAACTGAATATCGAAGGAAATTTGACTTCTCTGTCAACCCCATACGAAGAGTTTTTGAGATTGATATTACAGTGACATATTTATACGAAGCCTGTGCTGCATTAACTTCACGTTATGTTATCACTGTGAGCTCCTTACAGAGATTGTGAGCTCGCTGTAAGTTTTCACGGTGTTATCATTCGGCAAAACTATTGTTTACAATTTTATCAGTTAGTGTGAAAAATACGTATATGAAAAACAGAGAGTATCTTAATTAAAGCAAGTAAAATTAATATTTAAAAATTTATTAATGAATCCAATATTAAGCTATTAAGCATCTCGTTATTTTTCTTATTTGAAAGAGTGTATGTAGCTTAAGATTGTTATACTTGATTGATTATTTCAAAATCTATTGGAGAATTCTCTTTTTAAAAAATCAAAATGCTTTTCACAGTATTTGGTGTTTAAAATATGTATTCAAGTGCTTTAAAACGCATTGTAATCACATAACATTTGATTTGGCATTAATACATTTTAATAATTATTATAAGTTATTGTAATTATAATTAAAGAAATATACGAAAAAACTAGATTATTTAAAGTGTTCAAAAAAGCTCACAGTAAGGTCTACTTATTTTTTATGGTAAGGTAAATAGTTATGTCACTGTGAAACCGAATTGTTGGCAGAATACATTAAAGTTTTTAAGCTTTTTTTATTTTGACTTTTAATTCTAATAGTACAATGGTCGGCTAGAGCTGATTTTAACCCTATTGTCGGGGAGTGCGAACTGTTTGACTCCTACCATTGTCTGGAGCTGACGCATGGACGTCGTTACTTTTTTCGTGCTTCGTGTGGAAACTTAAAAGGTTTTGGTGATTTCTGTTACTCAAGCCCTGAGTCAATTGTGCCGTCTAGTTGGCGCGACATCGAGAATCGTCCAAGTCGATTTGATGGCAAAATGGAACAATTGAACTCTTTGGTGCTTGAAGTGAAGCAGTTTCGCCCCGGTTGCGATATTTTGGACTTTCAGGAAGGCATTAAAAGACAAGTAAAGAAGAAAACTACCATCAAGCAATTGTTCACGGCAGCTAGTAAATTTCAGAAGAATTTACGAAGGTAATTTTCAAAAAATCAATAACGAATGAAAAATAGCATACAATTTTCTACATTTACTTAAATAATTGGAAAATTTGACACCCGTGTAGTCATTTAGATTTTATTACAAGCGTAAGATGATTTTGAAAAAAGTATTAAATTTCGATTGTTTTAAAATCATCAATAAAACGCTTTAAATGAATTGGAATCCGCTCATTACTCATATTTTTATTTTAATTGTTGGTGGTCTTATTTTGGTTGCATTTTTGAGTTTCTTGATATGGGCCTTTACCGTCATAAAATCATCGTATGGATGACCATATGAATGATCGTATAAATGATGGTATAACGTGACACTGTTTATACAAAACTTATATACAAAAAATCGTTTTTTTGACGATAATTATCTTAAAAGTTGTTGAAAAAACATTTTGAATACAATTTTAAAACAAAAGTGGCATTATGGGCAATTATTGTCAACAATTATAGGACGGTTATTGATTGGCTAATTCACTATTAGAGTCCTGCATTGGATTAATAATTTACATCCGAATCTGAACCAATCAAAAATCAGGGGTCGAAAAACGTTATTAACGGAAACGAATTTTAACGCTATAACAAAAAAAATTTCATGTAACAAATAAAAACGGAAACGTTATATTTTTTCACCATTAACAAAAATAAAAACCGAAACCAAAAATAACGTTATTTTTTATTAGAGTTTTGAATTTAAAATTTTCAGTTCGAAGTTTTGTTTTTGTTTCACCAATGTTATTATAAAGTTTACATAAAATATTTAACCGATTAAAATTAAAAAAAATCGAAATAATATACCATACTTGCTAAGTGTAGTTAACACCTTCGTTCAAGCAAAAGTAACGGTATATTTCGACTAAACTTTTCACACCGTTGACAGAAAAATACTTATTTGATTTTTACAACTTTTCTTCGACTCTAATTGTACAATAAATAAATATACGAATAATTCTTATTGCCAACTGTTTTTTTTAACTTTTTTTGGCGTTTACTCGAAATGAAGTAAAAATATTTCTAAGTAAATTACTTTAAACGGCAACATCAATCATTTACAGAAAACAGTACCGAACTATTTTGGAGTTAACTTTCATATATAAGTAAAGCAAGTAGATGCATTTAAAAGCATAGAGCAGAAAATTATTTTCCGAAAAAATAGTAACTTTATTTTAAACCCCCAAACGGCTCGGTAATCTGTTAAAATAATCGGGGTATATATATAGAAAAAATTCTAGACTATAATATTTTAATGAAATATAAAGTGAAAAGCATTACAAAGTAAAGGAAATGTTTATTTAATGATAAATTGCAAACTATAATTCATGCGAAGTTTTAAGTTGATGTTTTTTGTCACATTTACTAATATTTTGAAGTAAAAACTATAACGCTATTCACAAAACTTTGCTCTTTATTTTCATTTTTTATTTTGGCAGCATATTTCAAGAAATTTGTGGTACCGTATTATATATAAATAGCTTAATGTAATCAGTGGATGTTATTTTTTGTATTAGAAGCAACTTTTTTCCTGCTTCTTTTTAAATTTTAGCTGAAGATATCAGTGTGCTTCTTTCATGAATACAATTAGCATATAAAGCTGATACAATAAAATTTTCTTGAATTCAAAATTGATTAACTCTTAAAAGGAACGAATATAAAATTTGCGGAAAATTTAAATATATTAAAACTGAATAAATTAATCGCAACAGTACTATTTGCATATTTTATGCTTTTATGCGAAAAGCAAATACATGTACTAAAATGGAATCGATTAAAATCATTTACGAAACAAAATTTTGATTCCAATTTAATTAATTCAAAATTGACTAAATTTTAATTAAGAAATTAGTTTAAAATTTTACACGACTTTAGTCGTTTATTAAAATGCTAAATTGAAATTATGCAGGAGCTAAAAGTTTAAAGCTTGAAAGTCGTTCTTGGCCTTCTAGTTAAACATAGATTAAGGACTTATTGAAAATTTCATTTATAAACTAACAGCATAAACATCTAATGATGGACATGTGGGATTTGAAATTAGCATTTTGAAATTTTTATCTATGTTCACTTCTTTTTTTTATTTATTAATTAGCAGTAATAAAATAAAACTTCATTTTTCAAATTTAGTGTTTAATAAAATTTCAAATTTAATGTTCAAATTGACAATAAATTGAGCGTTTCAATACAAAGAATTAGGCTGTTATTTATATTATAATAATATTATTTTTTTAAATTTATTAGGTTCTTTTAAACCTAAATTTTTGATAAGAGAAGTTTGGCTTGATTTATACATACTTTATAATCAGTTTACTAAATATATTCAACGTTGTATGTTAAAAAAATCTTGATATGCAATTTGTTATCTTCAAGTATTAAATTGTAATAATTTTAGTGAAATAAGAAATATTTTATTGTTTTAGAAGCAAATTCAAAGATATGTTTTACATTCTCTGATACATTCGAAGAAAATTGGAGTTTGGAAGAAATGTGTGTTATAAACACAGATTGTCCAGATCGGCAAAGGAATTTTTTTTAAAATTCCCTTCATTTTTATGTTGGTAAAAAATTGAAAAAAGTGGCGGTATTTTTAGTAAAACATTCCGCAATGTTGCCAAAGAAATTCTTACTTGTTCTTTATAATATTTCGTCGACGGCAATTGCAGAATAAATAAATATACCACAATGTTTATTTAATTAATTATTTTTCCAACTTTTCGATATTTATTCGAAATATTTCTTTTTTGGGAAAATTATTTTAAACAACAACGTTGACCACTTACAGATAAAATAGAGTGGCGCCATTAAGTTTTAAAGGGAAAAATAAGGGAATGCTTTGCTGATTTGAGTAATCTGTGTTATAAATATTTTATCGAAACTCTCTCTCTCTTTAAAAGTCTTATTCATTTCAATGGAAAATTTAAAAAAAAACTACTGCCTTGATTTTTCCAAACCGTTAAAAATATTTTGCTTAATAAAAAAAATATAATAATCTAATCAAACGTTTGAAATAGATTTTTTAATCGTTCAACTCGAAAATGTGATTTTGTGAAAAAAATAAAAAATTATATTTTTTACTTATCGCTGAGTTATTATTCTTATGTAGCACAAAAAGTTCATTAGATTTGTTCACTTTTAATACTCTAATAAACGAATAATATGACTATTTTATTAAAAATAATTAAAAATTAAATAATAATTTTTTTAAGATATTAAATACAAAACTTAATTTAAACATAGATTACGTTTTTACATCATTGAATTAATTCGGCTCAGAATTTTTTCTTGTAAAAAATAGTTAGTGTTTACAGCAATGAAATTAATCATACTGTGAACATTTTATGGCGTACTAAAAAAATTATCAACCTAATTTTTTTTCCACTTTACTAGAATAATCACAGAACAGTATTAATCTTGAGAAATTAATATTGGTTATTCTGGAAACATTCACTTCTAAATTGAACTTTTTCGTTTACATCGAGTCAATGAAATGTTCAATACATGAAAAAAGTTAAATTGAACATTTCTTAAAAATTCCCGTTTACTCTGAGACTTTTAATAAATTAATTAAATTCCGAGCAGAAATAATTCCGCGGCGTAAACGTAGTCTTATATATATTTTTTAATTTTAAATATTTTTTTTATTTAGATACTAATATTTCTTCTTTAATAATTCTTTTTATTAAAAAAAAATTCAGTGTAATTTTCGTAAGTCAATTATTACTTTTTCATAGTTTTAAAGTGATCGAATGTTTTTAAATTTCAAAAATAATTTTTAAAAAATAGTATCATAAATTCTCAAAGTTATACAATTGATAATATTGGGTCCAGTGGGAAAAATGGCTCTCTGTCGATGCTGTCGCTAGTGTCAAACGGCAACCATTAGACCACTGTTTCTTAACCGTGGGTCCGCGGATCGTTGAGGGTTCGCGAAATGATTTCAGGGGGGGGGGGCGAAAATTTTTTAGCATTTTCGAAATTTTTCAGTTTTCGCTTTTTTAAATACTGGATCAAAAATTCGTTTGGCGAATATCAAAACACTAATTTATCACCTTCAGAAGACCTACTTTTAGAAATTATTAACGATTCATACTTAAAAAACGTATATAAAGAAGAAAATATAAGAGCGTTTTGGATTCTTATTAAAAATGAATATGCATAATTATATGATACTGCAATCAAATATTTGCTTCCATTTTCAACAACATATTTGTGAAAAAGGGTTTTTCAACCTTAAATTAATTAAAAACAAAACAAAGAAATAAAATGAAAGCAACGAATAAGCGCTTAAGAATTTCCTTAAATGAAAATACAATTATGGACATAAACAGTTTAGCGGAAGAAATAAAGCAGGAAAAATCACAAAATGGGTAATTTTCATTTTTAATTTATTAATTTATTTTATTCACTATTAAAACTACATATAAGTATATAATATTTTTATCGCTTTTTAAAGACAAAAAAATTAAATTAAAAAAATATTTATAAGGGCAGCAAATCGAAATACCTGAATTTTGAGGGGGGGGGGAGTAAAAAAAGGTTAAGAACCATTGCACTAGACTATTCTCGTTAGTTGTATGTATGTATAACTATGCTTAAACTACACACATCTGTGACAAATTATTGCTGTCTCAAAAAAAAGTTCTCTAATATTACAAAAATCTCAAAATTTCAGCTCTAATTTTTTAAATTGGATACAAAGCATATTAAAAGGAAAAACGTAAATATTAAAATAAAAAACAAAAAACAAGCGTTATTTATACGGCGTCAAAGGAATAAATTTATTCTGTAATAAAAGCTAAACATATTTCTTCAATGTAGCGAAAATAAAAATAGAAAACATTTTTCCTTGGTTTTAGATTAATTTAGAAGAAAATATTACTTAAAGCGATACAAGTATTTTTTTTACTAAAATTTAAGATTTCAGTACATAATATAAAAATTTTTTTCTATAAAGTTGGAAAAAATTATTCTTAAATTTACAAGATTTTCAGTCTTAAAATAATTTTCTAAAAACAAGTGTAATTTTTTACTAGTTTTAAGGAGAAAAAATACTTGTCACATATATTGGAAAATTGTATTCCCAAGGTAAGTATTTTTTCTTCTTATCTTAAGCAGGTCATTTTTAACAGTGAAATCCTTACATTCTATTAGTGTCATCTTTTAACATTTATAACTCATCCCAAGGAAATAGGGCGCGAATGGTATACATTTTGCTTCTTTTATGGACAACTTTAGATGAATTATGGTACTTAAAGTAGTCTGGTGATTGACCTCTGGGGAAGTTTCCTTATTATTTCAGGAAAACTTTTGAAACTCGTTTTGTCTTTGTCTTTTTTACAATTGTTTGAAAAGTTTGAAAATGTACTAGTTTTTTTTAGCTCAGAAATTTGTAGTTAGACTGTTCAAAATGTTTACTTGAAGATAACGAGAATAGTAAATAATTTAAAAATGAGTTAAATATCATGTTCTGACTTTTAAAATTTAATTATTATCAATTTATCATTAAAGTTAAGGTTTCAGTTATATTTAATAATTTTAATATGTTTCGTAAAATTAATGAGCATCAATTGCGGTTTCACTTAAATAACCGCCTTTTTTAGAAAAATGAATCAATTTCCGATATTGTTGATGTTTTAATTATGTTTTATTTATATGAAAAAAAGAAAAATCTGATATAAATTATGTCAATAGAATCAATAAATGTTCCTTTTTTAATAAATATTCAAATTTTATTAAATTTTGATTTATAAATTTAAATTTTATCGAGGTTTATTCACAATATCACTTCTGTTTTATAAGCTGGAACGCGTTTTCTAAAATTAGTTCTTTTAAGCCGAGAAATAATTATTATCTTGCGGTTAATTTTGAATATGTTAATTAGGATTTAAATCAGTATGCAAATGTTTAAAATTCTTCTGACGAGTAATGTAATTTGCTAGTTGATATAAGGTCATATGTGTGTTACTTCGTGGGTAACAATTGACTTAATCATTAAAAATATTGTAGATTCTCATATAAGACCCGACGCACGTATGGTTTTACATTTTACAACTTCTGGTATTGCTAGAACTAAGTGTATGTAATTTTAAGTAATAATGTATGCATCAAGATAAACTATCAATCAGAAATATTGGTGGAAGTCATCAGTGTCGAACCCTTAGCTAATAACACTTATAAACTAATTTTTTAAAATGTCGAATTTTGTAAAAAGTCAAAGAGACTTTTGAAAATTTGATTGAAACATGTGATCAAAGTTGAATCCGTTAACACATCTGTTACGTTTAAAAACAATACAATTTGTATTATAATTGCAATGTATAAAAATAAGGTTTTTCTAACACTGCATACTATCTTCTTGAGATCTTGTGGATGGAAAAGGATTAGAGAATTGAAGTTTTTAAAAGCTTCAAGAAAATGAAAAAGATACTGGCTAGTATTTATTAAATAAACGTGCTTTTTAGAATTTTCGAAAAGCTGTCTTCGAAAACTTCAGTTTGCGTCAACTTTATGTTCGAAAATTTAATCACAGCTTATTTTACCCATGTAAAAAATTTCACGCTGAGTGAAAACAAAGATTTTACATTTTGTTCTGTGGGTGAAACTCAAGGATAAATACGAAATAAACCGCGAGCCTTTTTGTTTTCAACATGAAAATGTAAAAAGTTTTTTTTAAAAATGTACTTTCTTTATTTCAATTTTCGTCAGGTCTGTTATTAAAAGGTACTTAAAATAATGCGCGGGAGTATTATTCGAAGATTTTTTATTTAAAAACTTAAATTTCAAATTAACTGAATAAATCTATTTGCTAAAAATCCTTTATGTTTTTATGCCAAGAATAAAGAAGCAAGCAGTCTATATTTTATATGTCTATGGATCACCATGGACGTATAAGGCATGGACTGCTTGTCGAATAGAAAGTCGCGGTGAAGCTATTTGTATCAGATACGAAATGCGCATAGCTATTGAAAACATCCGTTAATAACGGTTTTAGCACTTCTTTTAAAAAACTATTTAATTATATATAATTTAACTATTTTAACCATTTTATGTGAATAACTATTATTATTTTTTAATATTAGTATTGATTTTTAAATGTAATTAACTTTAAATAACGAAAAGCAGAATTTCAAAAATTCAAAAAAGACAACAAACCTTGCGCATTTCGTATTTGATGCAAATAGCTTTACCACGACTTTCTATTCGACGAACAGTCCATGTCTTATATGTCCATGGGAAAACCTTTTCAATCTGTATTTAAGTGAAGGTTTACAGCAAAAATCACTCAGATCGACA
>AGDA01005100.1:0-11904 GCA_000281935.1 Mengenilla moldrzyki | reverse complement strand
TCCATCCATCCATCCATCCATCCATCCATCCATCCATCCATCCATCCATCCATCCATCCATCCATCCATCCATCCATCCATCCATCCATCCATCCATCCATCCATCCATCCATCCATCCATCCATCCATCCATCCATCCATCCATCCATCCATCCATCCATCCATCCATCCATCCATCCATCCATCCATTTTCGAATTACATTTTTAGAATACTTACTTGAATAGTTATTAATGCATCAATTGGGATGTCTTGTTCCCGATCACGGAAAAACTCAATTACACTTTTCCAAAATAAGAACTCATCATTAATTTTATCCTCTTTTATTTTTAATTCATATAGGTCACTCATTATATCTACCAACTGTTTTTTATCTTTACGATTCAGTGATTCTATTCTGAATCTATTTTGCACTCGTTCAACAAAAATAGTCAATTCATTAATGCTAGAAAAATAATTTTGAGTTACTTAACGTATAATTTTGATGTAGAAATTATTCTAACAATTATATTTAGCAGAAATTTATAACAAAATATGTTTAAAATATTTTGTCTAAAGTTTCAAGTTCAAATAAAATCTTCAATTGAAAAATGATTAAAAAAATAATTATAATTTTCAAACATGTTTACTACTATTTAAAAGTTCAAATTGAATAAATTTATATCATTTTATATATTTTTTTATATTATCCGTATTTGTTAACTAATTTAACACACTCACAAAAATAAGTACTTCAACTTAGTTGAAATTCTGACACTATATATAAATAGTAGAAAAGAGTTTTAGAAATGTAAGAAATTTTTACTTAAATGTATTAAAAATTATTTCTTAATTTTTTTGCTAAATTTAATGAGAATCACCGAAAAAAACTTAAAAATGATATAATTTCTGTAAAAATATAGTATTAAAAAGTAAAAAGCTGCTTTTTCTAAAATTATTTGAACATTTCCAACAAATTTAAGGTTTTTTAACTAGTTTCACGCACTGTAAAAACTTCTACTAGTGTTAAGTGATTATTTTTGTAAGTGCACCTTTTTCCAAACATTTTGAGACAGAGTTGTCAGTTGAGACTAAATTCTTCAAATTCGTAATAATTTTCGCATGAAAAATCACGAAGCAAAAATTCTAATTCAGTGGGTGTGTGGGGTTTAAATTTGTATTTTGATTTTATATTATTTTTACGTAATTAAAAATGATTGGAAGCTCATAAAAAATTGTCATCTTTTAGCAAAGAACATTTTATCGGCAAAAAGATTTATAATAAACGCATAATACATATAATGAATCGAGAATATTAAGTTTCATTACCAAAAAATTGTTGATATAAATTATGTGAATCATATTACTCTAATGGTCCAAACTTTTTTAAAGGTACAAATAATGATATCATTGATTTCAATTTAATATTGACGGTTTACTAATTTTAGCATTAAATCTCATTTAAAGTGATATGTAAATTCGTAATAAATATGTCTTTTAAACTAAGAGTAGTAAATAAATTTATTGACAACTGCTTTTCATATAAATATATGTATTTATCTATTATATGTTTTTTAGATTATATAATTACATTTAAAAAAAACTAAAAAACTAACTTTTTTTTTCGAAAATATAAAAGTTAATCCATCGTAAGAACAATTTTGTATACATTAAATACCCATAGGTATTAAATTCCTATAAAGACAAACTATCAAAATAATTGTAAAAAATGTACATTGCTCATAATTCAAAACATGTATAAAGAACTTAAGTGCACATAATTAATATAAATTAGTTTAAACTGTAACAAAAATATTCAAAAGAAATAACCTAGCAAACAAAATGAACTCACTATGAGTTCACATACACCTCACATTTATGATATGAGCTCATTTCATAAGCTCATATCGAGCTAATAATGAGCTCGCTATGATATATAGGTTAACGCTTTTTTTGTTCACAGTGAGCTCATAATCTGAGCTCATAGTGATATCATAATATGAGTCCATAATGATACAATATGAATTAGTTAATTATTTTTTAATTACACTCAGAACGCAATACTTTCGGAACGCGGTACTCTCAGAACGCGGTACTTTCAGAACACGGTACTTTCAGAACGCGGTACTCTCAGAACACGGTACTTTCAGAACGCGGTACTTTCAGAACGCGGTACTCTCAGAACACGGTTTCCATATAACTCGAAGCTAAAATTATGATAACCTTCTTATAACGTAGCATTCCTACAGCGCGGTTTTCGTTCAAGATTATCCTATCAACTGTTTCGTACATCCAATGACTTATTTTTATTGAATATGTTTATATAAACATTGAGGCTTTTCTTTTAGCTGTTTATAACATCGGTTTCAGTAGTCTCACAGTTCTTTCGCAGTACGTTTTGATGACTTATAAGATATGAAAAATGTGTTAAATTTAGCTAAAGAATTAAAAATTCATTCCATTTAAATTTGTCATTCAATGGTGCATAGCGCAAAGTTAAAAAATTGCTTAGCTTTTTATAGAGATTTTTGTGGTGTTAGAAAAAAAGCTAGATTCGAAAACCAATATGAAGGCAATTCAAATTAGAAACCATTTTTTTTTCATTAAAAGAAAACGATTAGGTAACTCACATTAAACAACGAAGATAAGTGTTGAAAATTTATATAATTTTACAAAAATCATTGTTTTTTTTGTTGGAAAACAATTTTTTAGTTTAATTATTGTTTTATTTATCATTTCCGTGTAAAAATAATTCAAAATTTATTTTTTTCTTTGGTATTTATTGATCTCTACTATATAATGCGATACGAATGTTGTGATTTGTACTAATTCTGAGTTTCTTATAGCGCGGTTTTCATTCATCGCCCTACGAATTAGCCTGATTTGTACGGTTAAATTATTTTCTTATAGCGTGGTTTCCATATAACACTGAACGCACTCGTCGCGTTATATAAGGGTTAATTTTACATGTACCTTTCAGCCACGAAATTTATAACGAAATCAGCAAAATCGTTTTTGCGTTGGTCGATAGTCTGCATTAGCTTACTTTTGAACTTAATTAAATCAATTTCAAGCCAATTGTCAATCAAAACAGTATTTTCATATTTTTCAACTTCACTGTAAGTTGATTCACAAAATTTGATCTATTAATTGAAAGATAAACAATGAAATTATTACAGTAGTAAATTATCAAATTCTTTTCGAATAAATAATAAATTTAAAAGCTTTAAAGAACATGTTTTTTAATTTTTTTCTTGTCTTCTAACTTAGTTTACACATGTTAAAAACACTTAATTTTTTTGAAATGTCGAGTTTAAAAAAAGTATTTTAATTTTTATTTAAAAAAAAGTGTTTTATTATTTCTACTATGTGTCGTCACGCCATGAAAGCAAAAACGTGATAAAATATATTGTAAGAAAAGTTTTTTAATTTAGTTTTTTAAATTATAAAAATTCAATAAAAAATATAAAAAATTAAAAGAAATAGAGAAATTTTATTTATATTGGAGTAAAAGTAAAAAAGCAGTAAAAAAAGAAATGAAAATGTTACGTTCAGTAGTATCGTAGGTTTGAATCTAGCAAAGCATGACCTTTTAACAGTAATTTTCAAGGCGATTCAATAAAAGATGTTTCACCTACTAAAATAAGGCTGTTTTCGAAAACCTTGGCGCAACTCAATCGAATTTCTCCAATTTTGAGTGAAGTTTTCAAACGCTAGAAAGTACTGAACAAATATGAAAGATTTTGTTGCTCTGTGAATGTCAATCTGTGACGCGAATCGTAATGGATAATTTAATTATTTTATCTTCATTACTTTTAAATGAAAAAAAAAAATACAAAGGACAACGGAAAAACTTCTTTATATTTCTTGTTGGCGAATTTATATGGTAAGGAAAATGATTCACTTAAGCGTACGAGAATCCCTGACTATATGAAGACCGTAAACAATTATAGCGATGCTGAGTTTAAATCGCATTTTCGCTTCATGAAACCACATTTGTCTTCTTCCATTTCACTTGATGTAATGAGCTTTTCTCTTGAGATCGTTTGTTGACTGTTATTACAATATCGTCTGGCGATTTCGATAACGGCGGCGATGATGTCGGCTTGAAATATGCCTCGCCAAAACTTGTATCGGATTTGAACGAATTATAATCACTTTCAATTAAATAAAAATATTCATTCGTCAGATTCTCTTTTGACGTTAAAGTAGAAATCAAAGTGTTGGATTTTGGAGCAATGTACGCTTTTGAACCTAAATAGCTGTCAAACAGCGCGTAATAAGGCCAAGTTATGGCTCCAAATCCAGTTTTTATTGAGTTCATTTTTTTCTTTTATAGGTTTTCAACGTATTTTTAAATTTAATTTTCGTCACTTCTGCATTCAGATTGATGTCATAATTATCATTTATGGTTTTAACTATGTCATTCCATAAGGCAGAGTGACGAAACGTTTTGGACGAAAACTTATCTTTCGTTTTCAAACGTTTAGTGAATATTATAAAATTAATCTTATAACTGTCGTCGTCGCTTATCGACACCTTATCACCATTATTTAAATAAATTAACACTAATTTTCAAAATACTTTTTTAATATTTGCAATAATCCAATAATAGGTAATATTCGCAATTACGATTACTATTATAATGTTAATCGTAATTGTGATTGCGAATATTGCCCACGATCGGTTGATATTGACTTAATTCTTCAAACGTTTAATTAAACAATATTTTTTTATCAAAATAATGTAAACACAGAACAGCGTATACGCTATTCTGTGAATGTAAATAAGCAGCCATATTCAATCTTGATCCATCCTGATGCAACATAAAAAAACAGGGTGTTTCAAGCTTAGAAAAAAAATGAAAAAATAGGCATCTGGATGCATCGCGATCTATCTTATTCAGGTTTTCGAAAACATCCTAAATGTTTTCATTTTCCATACTGAGCAACGCGTTACAATACTCTCGATTGCTTTAATGAGTTAGTTATAATACTGTTATCGATTCAGTAACAAACGCGTTAAGCACTATAAAGTCAATAGCAGTTTTAATTTTTACACAAATATAAAACTTTGTAATTGCTTATACACGTGTTTTGTCACGTTCATTTTGACGTCAATTTCCACTGAATCAATAACAGTTTTCTTTAAATTTAGGTGCTTTTTATGAGTACAGAATCTAATATAAAAAAATGCACATTTTTTGAATAAATAGATTTACCAAAGAGAGCATAAACTATGCACAACAAAGGGAATATAATATTAATCTGATAATACTTTTACACCATATTTTTATAAGTTAAAGAGCGTTTAAAGCTTTTTTAGACACACAGAAGAATAAATAAAACCAAATATATTTGAAATACTTTTTCTTCGAAGTCTTTAAATTGTGCAGCATCAATATTCTTTCCATGATTTGTGTTGACATCGGTAGAATTTTTGCCACTGATACTAAATGGCATCAAGTCTAAGCTCTGATCGAGCCACAGATGTGCAAACTTTGCATTCAACTCATCACTAAACTGGCAGACTTTCTGAAAACTATTCCGAAAGCTTTCTTCTAAAAACTCACGTAAGACTTTCAGATCATCAGGCTCTTCTTTCAAGTCTAAATATAAAGTTTTAAGCGTATAAATCCCTTTCAAAGAGTCCAGGAGCTTTTCAGCAAACCCCCTATCCCAATTAATAGTACAGTTGTCGAAATCGAAATCAATCCGAACCAAAGGCCCATAATGATTCTCGGGATCGATTTGTGTCACCAAATAAGCCAAACTATAGCCAGTCATTTGAATACTATGCTCCCTGAGCGTATCATCAAACCAATTGTTATCAGAGCTTATAAGCGGATTAGAACATTTTAAACATTGTATATTACTCATGACTTCTTTAAATACGTCAACACGACTTTGAAGAACTTCTTGAGTTTTCAATAAATCTAAAGGTTCGTCACAGCTTCGATAATATAAAGGTTTTCCATCCCATTGTGAAATCTCTAACTGAATTTTATTTTTGCTAATTTTAGCAGCCTTAATTTTCTCAATTAATGGTTCCAGCTCAATTTTACAAAATTCATTCAGAACACTCTCCAGATTCTCAGAACACATTGTCACTCTTGGTACCTGTTGACTGAATTCTACTTCCATGTCAGTATCTTGTAGTTGAAATCTCAATATTTGCAAATAATAGTTTATCTTTTGAAACACTCTTTTCGCTTTTAAAATCTCTTCGGAGTTTTTGGTTTTCAAAAATTTCGCTTCATTCAACATTAATATAAAATTAGTGTCTAATCTGCTTTTTAGACTAAAAAACGAGTTAAATTTAATTAATTAATGAATTTAGTGAAGGTTTTATTATTTTTCAACCAATAAATTTTTATGTGGATTATGGAGAATATTGTATAATCCATTGCATATTCATACAAACTCTGACTATAACATATTATAACACATGTTATAACATGTATTATAACTGATGTTTTCGATTTCAAAATGGGTTTTCAAAACACCTATCAAATAATGCGAACCCAAAGAAATATTTAAATCCTGATAACACGAATTGATTAATACTGCACGGAAAGTTATAAATTAATTAAAAATAGAAATTTCCGTTCCAAAAATGTTTGAACTAAATAAAGCAGCAAATCACCCGTACAGCACAAACTGTATATTATACGTTTATTATACGTTTTTTAAACCAATTTTGATTTTCTTAATAAAAATTATAGAATTTTGAGACGATTTTTGACATCTATTAGACGGTGTTTTAAACGTGTAATATACAATAATTCCCAGTAATCATTTATACATGTATTTATATACAATTTTTAGCTGATTTTTTTCCTATGTGGAATAAATGTTCATCTAATAAGGGTATAAAAAACGTATAAATCTGGTTGACTATAAACTGTATAATTTGAATGTATAGGAAACGTATAACTGGTGAATTGTACTATTAAATGTATAAAAATTACCGTGGAATAAACAATTTAAATTTAATTCGTAATCTATTTATATTACGTTCGTTTATTATACGCATAAAAAGCGTATAAATGCTTTAAAATTTCCACCGTATAATTTTTTTGCTGAAACTGCAAATATTAAACGTATAATAGTATTATCTATTAAACGATCTAAAATAATGTAAATTTAGATCGTCTAATAAACATATAAATCGTTTAATACACCATTTGTGCTATGTGGGCAGTCGAATCCACATCCTTTTTACTGAAATTGTGAGATTAAAGGTTGAAATGGAATATGGAAAGTAAATCTAGTTCGACATAGTGTTTTTTTTAATGTTATTTAATAAAAACGTAATCAATGTGATTGACCAGTAAAAAAAATTAAAACGGATTTAATTATGTGATGATAAAAATTTAATATTTTCTTCAAAAATATTAAAAATCGAATGAAAATTTTATAAGTGAACATAAATTTAAATATAAAGCAAAAAATCATATATTAATTTATGAAATTTATTGAGACAAAAAAAAACATATAAAAAAGTTTAAGTAATTACGCGAAATTTTATGGGCAGTGAAAAAATATTTTGGTTTTAGCATTTATTGTTTATTTTTAGAGCTCATAACTCACTTTGATTTCAAATAATTTACCCCGGGCAATTTTTAAAGTTATGTAATGCATAAGTAAAGAAATAAGAGATGTAATTAAAGGGTTTTTTTGATATTAAAAACATTTGTTGTAAGTAAGAAGAAAAGTTTAGACTCTAATAGACTTATTAAACTGTGAGTAAAAAAGTATGTTTTTTTACAAAAATAAAAAAGTATTGTTGCTTATAAAAACAAAAATAATTAAAAAAAATTAAAACTTTTTTAAATTGTCATTTATTTAATTAAACTTTTCATTACGTCTTATTTATTTTTTATTTTTATTATTAACCATTCCTCTCTGTGTATTTACGTTTTCAAGCATACAATTTAAGTTAAACTAATGTTCAATTTTAGATTTGTGGGTTGTTTTCAAAACATTCGCGGCCAACTAATGAACCGCATTCAACATGTTTACCACTCTTGCAATAAATTATATTTATTGGTTGAGTACTTAAAAAGCTTTTCAATGAACCTCTGAGGTTTCAACTTGTGCTCAATGATAGGTACATGGAAACTGTTCTCCATGAACTCACGATTTTTAGCTTGAGTTAAAGCTAGCGAGTTTTCAACATCTGTTTGAATGTTTTGCAAAAGAACCTGATATCTTTCTTGAATTTTCGAATTCTCGTAACGGAAATCGTCATGAATAAACTCATACATTTCTTGAATTTTGTCGAAGGGTTCACATAGTCTTTTTTGCAAATTCAATTTCGCAAAATACCCATGCATATTTTCACTGAGAAATTTACAAAGTTCTGGTCGCGAGTTTTGCAACAAGTGTTCGCAATCGTTCAAATGCCGGTCGAACAATGTGTCCAATTTTTCGCGATAATTTTGCAAAAATTGGTTGCGAACTGTCTCGCGGCTGAAGAGCGGACCGTTGGCAATCAAGAATTTAAAAACGTAGTTTAAATTTTCGCAGTCTAAAAAAGCCCTTTTCAGTATCGTTACTATTCTGGTGTCCAATTCGAAAATAAATTGCAAAAATCGATCGTAGCTTTGCGCAAATTGCGCACTGTGTACGTCCAAGGCAAGTTGCGAGTTCGCCTGTGCGAAATTTCTCAAATAGTTTTGAAACAAGGTCAAGGTCTCCGTCACTTTCGGCTTCAAGTATTTGCCGCGTATGCCACCGATCTCTACCTTATCTAAGCACTCGAATTGTAAATAGGTTTTAAAGTAAGCGGATATTAATTGTAGGCGTTGTCGAAACTTATTCAAATTGTCAAAAATCCCTAAAAAAAATTAGATATTTAAGCTTCTTTTTTGCCATAAAATTTATTCTGTGTGGGTGAGTCAAATTATGCATGTTTGTAGAGTTGTTATTGTAGGTGTGCCAGGTGTTGCAAAATGTTTTTCTTTTTCTTTATACCAATATATTTATGTATATATGTATAATATGGTTTTTTTACATATAACTTTTTTTTAAAAAAAATAAAGTAAAATTTAAAAGTTCCTAAATGTATATTAAAATTATATTAGTAATTTTTGATTCGCAGCAGTATATAATCACATAAAAACATGCTTTCATTAAATATCGTAGCGCAGTAAAATAGATTTTTACTTTTTAGCATTACATGTGAACAATTTGAATAAAAATAAAGGATTTGTAATTATTATTAATTAGGTATTATCAGAATATGTATATTTGATTTTTCACCCATAACGAAAATTTTTCTTTAATATTAGATTGCCCCAATCAAAATAATCAAATTTAAAATTGTATCTATTTCGGATGTATGGAGCTGATTGGACTTATATTTTCCACATTATAAGTTGACTCCTTAAGAATTTAGTATCCATTGTCATCGGTCTGATAGTCGCTGCATAGCAGTTATGTTAGTATTTGAGTAACACTTTTTAATTGCTTTCGCTAAGTTGTACTCTAGTTTATTCTAATCACTGTGCTTATACTTTTGAGCCTTCTCTTCAATATAACAAAGCAAATACAGTCAGGAAGGCTATATCAGTTAAATAAAGTGGTTGTTTCAAAGTGAACTTTTTTTTCAGCCAATAATTGCTCACTAACTTGAGATTTATGCCTCAGAGAATTATCATTATATAGTCTTAGGTACTTGGAATATTGAATATCAAGCTATTTTAGAAAACACTCGTAAAAAATATTTCCATAATATTCACTATTCATGACAGTTTTCTCTTCACATAACTTATAAAAAGTAATATCATTGAAATCCAAACCCTGAATGAACATTTTTTTTATGTTATGAATGCTTTCCTATGGTTGAGGTTCAGCAGTTTCCCCAAGATACAGATATCGACGGGATTTGTTGCTCTCTAGTTGCATGCAAAGGCTAATCCCACTCTTATCTATAAAGTACCTGGGTCACCGAGCTTTCGCTCGGTCCTCATAGAAAGGGAAACATTGATATCGGTTGATTTAAAGTTTTCATAGAGTCCTTATCGAGATTGGAATTCAATACTTTTTTTTGTATTGCATTGCAACTTTGAGGAGCAACATTATGAAAATGAGTTTTCCCGGAAAATCTGATCAGATAGATTGTTTAAGAATCGCGAAAACTATATAATACGTGAATTTCATGAAAATCGTTAGAGCCGTTTTCAAGCTCATTCGACACAGATATATATTTATACAATTTATACAATTTTTCCTCGTATTATAAGATTAGATATCGTCCTTCTAAGAACAGTTTCAACCTTTTTATATATCGCCAAGTTTGTTTGGTATAAAAATATAAATTTTAAGTAAGTTTCAACTAAATCTTAATTTTCTTTTATAAGAGCAAATCTTTTTGTACTATTCCCAAATTTAAACAGAATATTTCATTTTTGTTCACATCATAATACAATGTTCTAGATGAAAATTTTAACAGCTAGTCATAAAAATGGGGTTAATAAATTTATATAAGCAAATACTGGTACTAAAAGTCCAAGGTCGTGCAACTTTCAAATATTGCTCCGAATTCGCCTTAAGCTCTTGAAAAGTATCATAAAATGTTCCCAGTAGCATTTGGCAGCTCTCGGTTCGCTCCAATGCATCATCTGGCTCACTTTGGAACAATGTGGTTGGATCTAAATAGTTCTTGACACGAAGTATAAAATAGTTGCCAAGCAATTTGATAAATAGCATAAGTCTTTTTTCATCGAAAAACTCCGATTTCTTCCAAATCAAACCTACGCATAACACTAAAGGCTTGATCATAGTGCTGATCTCTGAAAATTCCAAACCGTCCGTCACTTTTAAGTAGTGTTCCAAAGGAGTTAAATAGTGACATAAATTTTCTGCTTCTGTTAAAAAGTCTTTAACATTGGCAAAAATTAACGTGAAATTGTTATAGTAAGCACTGCTTGATTTTTGTAGAATAGTACCCATTATTTGAACGGGGGTAGTCTCTAACTGACTTTGAATATTCTTAAGATTCGTCAAACGATGCTGCCAGAACTCAATTTCTTTTTTTGGTAGAGGGTCTTGATCGGTTTCTGAAATCGTGTCTTTACTCAGAATTTCGCTAATAGTTTTCGACCACTTTGATACAGTGTTTTCGACTGAACTCTTTAGAAAGAAGTCCTCTGTTAAACGCTCAATGTCGCTTTATGAGAATTGAAAAAAAATTATAAAGATTTTTAGCATTAAATTAAATCAAAGCCAAAATTAAATAAAATATATTCATGTGCTTATTACTTTTTTAATGGGGAAGCCGAATCTTTAACGTGCAAGGATATCACAGATAAGCTTTTTGAAATGATACTTCATTTTGAGTATTTCTGAAAAGTTCAAAATACTACAAAGTGCTTTGATCATTTTTTGATTGACGTCATGTAATATTATGAATCGCATTTAAAAACGGCAGCGTTTTGATTTTCTGGGTTAATAGAAACCCTATTTGCCTACACCCTACCGGCGTAGGAAGGCTGTATAAGAGTTGCACAAAAGCTCCAGATTACCGCGCAAATCTGCTGAAACGGAAATGCAACTTTCATGCAGCGCTCATTGAAGTTGCCAATTCATATTACACGCTAAGTTTGCATAAAAGGAGCATTGCAACGTTTATGCATCTTCAACTGGTTTCACTATTCCAATGGTCTTTAGAGTGCATTTCTTATTTTCATTTGTGGTACATCCTGATATTCGAATTTGTGTGGAAAAGTGTAGAAAAATAATACTTTTTTGTACTTGTTGTTCTGATTTGGTTTTTAGCAAACTCGTATCTGTTCAGATTTTTCGAGGGGTTTACAATTTAAGTGTTGTAAAAACTTTTTAAATTCATTTTCAATGATATTAGAGTTGGTGTAAAAATAAATATCTTTTAATTTAATTAATAGAGTAGAATAAATTAAAGTA
>AGDA01005076.1:0-11679 GCA_000281935.1 Mengenilla moldrzyki | reverse complement strand
TATATATATATATATATATATATATATGTATGTATGTATATATATATTCATAAAATAAATACATTCATTATAAGTAACGTTGCATTTATAATAAAATTTTCATTTTTAACATTTGGGAAACTGTGTACGTTTGTTAATACCCATTTGAGTGAGAAAATGTAAAAAATTCAATTCGAATGTTCAAAATAATAAAATTCTTATTAAATTTGATTTTAAAAAAAAATTTAAATGGGAATTACCGAATACATCATATGTTACATTCATTTTTCATATAAATGATACTGAATTATAACAAATTATAATAACTACTAAGAACTTGATCCGTGAACACTGCATTTTAGTTGCAAATGTGTGAAAAATTTGATTCTTCCATTACGCACAAATAGGACAGAAATTATACACTAAGAAATAGTTTTATTATACAAATTTAACAGTCATCATTTATTAAAATAAAAAATTAATTAACTAACTTTTTATATTAAAGCACTTTATAAAAGCATTTAAACTAGTGGTATAAATCTTAATATGAGAATAAATTTTAATTAGAATAAAGGTCTCTATTGCTATTTAGAAATAAATTCTATTGATGCTAAAAACTATTCTTTTTCTTTAAGCCCATGGGCTAATACACGTTCCTCGGACTCTAGCGGTTGGCCAGATAGTAATAGTTCAATGGATAATAGTCAACTGATAGATTCAAAAGACTCACAATGGAACCAACCAGTACAACCGTCGATTACCGATTTAGTACCAGAATTCGAGCCGGGCAAACCATGGAAAGGGGCACAAGTTAAGAGTGTTGAAGAGGATCCTAGTCTAACGCCCGGCTCGGCTTTGTCCTCATTAGTTACTATTAAAGACAATGATGTTTTTTCAAGTGCAATTTCTGCGCCAAAAAGCTCCTCTCCTACGTCTATTGTCGATAATAATATTCAATCACCAAACTTAAATTCGTCCACTTGGAGCTTCAATCCGACCACAACTGCACAAAATGCGTTCACAAGGTACTTTTGTGTTTAAATTAAACCTATAAAGCTACATTAATCAGAAAATTATCCTCTAAAACTTTTTTACAATGATATGCCAATGATTTTCGTTAAAAGTATTTTTTTTTTAGTTAGTTTTTTAAGAAATTGGATCGTCATAGAACAGTTGAAAGTGGAAAGAGATATTTTAAAATGATTTTAATTTGTCAAAAAGGTCTTGTTTGGAATTTATTAGAAAATGGTCGTAATATAGTCAACAAATGAGGAAAATGAATTTACTGTAGCTTTTTAGTCATGGATTTTTAGATCATTTTAAACCAGGGATGCTAAACTCGCGGCTTAAAATGAAAATGTTTGCGGCCCAATCATTTTATCCGATGTGAAGTAAAAATAAAATAATAATGTGAATTAGAAATAAAACCAGCATATAAAATTATAATTTACCTTATTTATAAAATATAAGTACATAAACAATAATATAACTTTATACATTTTATTACAATCTATTATTCAAAATTAAAATATTTGTTTCTAAGAACATTGGTTTTTTGTGACACATCTAAGGTTAGGTGTTTTTTACTCGGCTTTTTAGCTTTTTTCTGTTTTACACCCTTGTCATAAGCAGTCAAAAATGGTGTGACTTTATTGGTAATTTAAGACTGTAGAGAAAATTTCAAGCAACATGGGAGTGTTTTGATCACATTCGCTTTAACTACTGTGTATTTTAGGCAACATATAGTTTTTTCTTTTTGGGTATATTTGAAAATCCGTTGTTTAAAGTAAAATTTAAACAATTGGTCTGTACACATATGATAACAAAAATTGAAATGTAATTTTAGTAATTTTATTCAAATAACAAAAGATGGATTAAAAGATAGAATGCTTTTAATATTTGTATTTTGAATTAAAGAAGGAGAAAAAACTCTACTTTTACGGTTCTTGATTATATTTGACTTTTACAAAAAAATAGTTCCAAATCAACTTATATGAAGGTGTCTGGAAGGAAGAGGAATCATTTTTTGCGTATACTTTATCATTTCACTAAAAGCTATTATATGTTATTAAAAAATAATATTAAAGTTTTATTTAATACACATTGTAATCAAATTTTCACTGAGTCAAATTATAGCTCACATTATAAATCTAGTGTTAAATTTGTTATTAATTAAAAGTATTCCAAGTTGACTAATATTTTTAAATACATTTAAAATAAAAAATCGATTTTATTTCCATTGGGTTTTTATCAGTTTAACTAATAATAAAACATTGACTTTAAGAAATTAGATATCAGATAAATTGTTAAAATTATTGTAAATCAAAATAATTAACCCTTTGAGTCCGAGATAGTTTCGCAAAAACACTGTTGAGAAATCCCAAACAGCGCGATAGCGCTTGCTTCCACTCGTGTTTTGCTTGCTAACTCTCAGCGTCAGTTGTACACAACGCGCGAAACGTCTGGGTTTTCTCGACATGAAAACAGAGCAGCGCGATCGCGCTGTTTGGGACTCAAAGAATTAAGGCTTTTCTTTCATAAAGATAAAATTGCCTGTCTTAATTTAAAGTAATGTGATTTTTGATATGCTTTATTATCTTTTTCATTTGGTTAGAGATAAAGCCATTAAATTATTATTATTTTACAGTCCTTTAACCAAGTTGGCTTCTGCAAAGCAAACTTGGGGTGATAATGAATTATGGGGTGCTTCTAAATCACGTGGACCACCGCCTGGTTTAATAAAAAATTCCTTAATTAATGGCTGGAGTAATGTCGGTAATAATGGTCGTAATGCTTCGTGGAATTCGCAGTCTGGACTGAATAATAATTGGGCTACCAATGCAGCTTCGGCATCATCATGGTTGCTGTTGCGAAACTTAACAGCTCAAGTTAATTTAAAAACGAACATATTACTGTTTTCGTACAATGGAATAAGAAATTAGAGATATATTTTTGAATTAATTTTTTAGCTTGCTTCCGAGGACTATCTCATTTTCTATCTTTTAATTTCGTTCATATTTAAAAATGAATTTTCGTAATGTTTTTTTTGTTAATAATTTTTTCTACTTTTATAAAAAATGATAAATCTGTATATAGTGTAGAACAATAAATATATAAGTTTCTCCTATTCTTGAGCAGAGTTCTTGGAAATACAAACCAAAACTCGTCTGTGGATGCGCAGCAAATCGACCTCTTCTAAACATAACTTGAAATCAATTATATATTTTAAATACAAAAAATAAAGTTGTTAACTTCGAGGAAAACAATTATTTTGACAGAAAAGTCATAGTGTAACTAAAATATGACGACACATATGATTTCACGGGTCAAAATCAATACAGATATAAAGTGTTTAGTGTTCGTTGAAATAAATTGTTGATGAATTTCTGTTAATATTCTAAGAGACTCGCTCTAAGATTTAATTAAAAAAAAACCATGAGTAATCAGTAATTTAAGAACTATTAATCATTGTATAAGAAACAGTTTTTCAAATACAACAACAGTTCACTGAATGAGTTTTAAATTTGTTTTTGACTAAACTTGATTTGTTTTCAGATCGATGGCTCTACACTACGAACATTATGTATGCAACATGGACCTTTACAAAGCTTCCATTTGTACTTGCACCAAGGTTTAGCTTTAGCTAAATATTCTACAAGGGAAGAGGCTATTAAGGTAATTTGCTTTCTAAGTAGAACGGTAAACGTATATTACGCAGAAAACAATGAAATTAGATTCTAGTGTATTAAACTCTTTGCGCTTAGAGATATGATACACGACATATTTATTTTTTTTTAGAAATTCTAATCATTTTATTGGATTTAAGGTTAGCAATAATGATAACTCTATGAATTATGTGAATGTGAAATCTTAATTTGATTTTGTAAAACTAAAACATGTAGAATTCATTGAAAGAAATAGGCGTCTTACATGTGACTTTTTTGGCGGGAAACCTGGTTACATTTTTGGTTGACTACAAGCTTACAAATTGTGACCAATATTCGCCAAAATATATTTGCGACTAAATTTACAAGTTTTTTTTTAAAAAAAGTATTTGAATATTTCAAAAACAGATCAAAGAAATCTATATTCTGCTGGCTTCGTAATATTCTTTAAAAATGTCAGAAAAGTTAATTCTAAGTTTATTACAAGTTATTTTACTACAGTTGAAGTAGTGTAAATGATTTTGACTCATATGAATATCTTACTCCAAGAAGATTTGAATGTTGACATAGATTTTTATCACTCGCCAGTCTCATAGTAGATTAATATATTGTATCGAAATCAAGAGTTTGTTGAACTACTCATTTCCGTGTTTTCTATGTATAATACTCACTTCAGTTTACTGTTAAATCACGTTTCTCCAATTTACCAAAGCTTGAATCGCACACACTTATTTTGAAACTATCGTCAAAGAACAAATAATAGCGTACGAGTACAGTGAGTCGCTCGACTTGAATGATTTAAAAAATCGTTAACAATATTTCTTGTTACTCTCTTCGTAGCTCAAGTAAAAAAATGGCTACGAAAGGTTACAATCAAGGTTTCAATCAAGTTTACCAAAATAGAAAAAATCACAACCAATGATAACCAGATTACTCGCCAAAAAATGTCTATGATGTATTAAAAATTTTTATTACTAAGTCTAATAATTAACATTTTAAAGTATTTAAAGGCATTAATTGTTTTGCACATAATATTAAGGACAAACACTTTTAATTATTATTATTGGAAAATAAATTAATTGGTGAAATAACTGGTAAATAGGGAAAAATAATTATACCCCTTCCAAAAAAAAAGAAACAAATATTAAGCAAAATAAAAATTTATATTTGAAGTTTTACTTTCTTTGTTTCAAAATGAGAAATTAAATCTATTTCTTACATTTAGGCTCAACAAGCGCTGAACAATTGTGTTTTAGGCAATACAACAATTCTGGCTGAATCTCCAACAGACAATGATGTGAATACTATTTTACCTCAACTGATATCGAATCAAACGGCAACGAACACGTGGCGTGGCACTAATGCCAGTAAACCATTGAATAGTGGTGATGCTTGGGGCACAAATGTGTGGCCAGTCAATTCGAATGCGACGACCAATTTGTGGACCACGAACGCGCTCGATACTAATGATCCGGCAAGGAGTACTCCGTCAAGTCTGAATAATTTTTTACCAGGTGATTTACTGGGTGGTGAGTCGATGTAACCGATACATTTATCGTAATTTACATTATACTTTTACAAAACATTTTTATCGAAAAGGAAAAAATCATTAAAGAATATAAATTAAAATTATATTTATGTGAAAAAATTTCGAAATCATTAGGTGCTATTTTTCATTGATTTATTTTTATTTTTTAAATTTTAAAAACAATGCAATTTTTTGCAAATTGTAAATTAATCAAATTTGCAATGCTAATATTTGATGCAACTGCTAGAGACATAAACTTATTAAACACAGACTAAGTACTATCTATTAAAATTATTAGAATGAAATTTTAATATTAATTATTTTAATTGCGTCATTTTTTGTTTACTGATTTAGAAAACATGGATTTCTAAGGCTGATTTTCATCATCTAAAAATCATTTCCCTTATTTATTAAAGTAATAGGTGATATTTTCCGATCAGTGGTTTTGACACTGTATAGACTTTTATATAAGTTTTCTAGACTTATAAGAGTTTACATTCCAAAATACCAAATTTAGTTTAAATTCCTTAAATATGAATTTAGTATTCATTAAAATTAAAGTCAATTTTCCTTAATGCCAAACAGTTCTACGAAGTGTTTAAATCAAAAAACAGTCACTGTAATGGTTGTTTATACAGTCCTAATATATCTATTGTTATCATATCTAATCTGTAACTTATAAAATATGGATAGAATATTAATTGTAAATATCGTCCTTCAATACTTAAAAACAAATTTATTCAAATGCGCATGTACAAAAAGTGATTTATTTACTAACGGTTTTATCGTACACTGGAAAGATATTTGGTCGATTTAACTGAAACGCTTAATTAAAAAAATGACAGCAAAGCATTTTAAATTATTTTTACTAGATCTTTTTGTTGATTTCAATATAAACTTTATTATTTTTAAATGTTTCTTATTACAAACAACAAACCTTCAATTTGTAGTCATTTTTTAACGATATTTCTAATTTTTTTCTTAGTGTGGCAGTGATTTGAAACGATTTCTGTTCGTTTTATCTTTACGAGCTATTTTATTCAATTATTTACAATGAAACGAACTACACATTAAAGCTAATAAATTTGTAACATATGCTGGCCATGTTCACTGCTATTTTGCGATCATTATTGTTGCGTTTCATAGTTGTGTTCGCATGTCACGACACCATGCACAACATGGACATATTAGACATGAACTGCTTGCTTTATTGTTATTTTTTTGAAAACCTGAGGGAGTAAATTTTATAAAGGCACCTAATTTATAATGCTTTTTATTAATGAAAAAATTAAGGAACTTGAATAATAAAACTTGAACAGAAATTTAAGTAGATAAATAATTTTAATATTAAAAAAACTATTTAAAAAATGAGTTTTTTATTTAAGCTTCTCAATTTTCACATTAATAAAACCCACTAAAATCATGCGCGACTATAACATTTATACCCTTATGATTTCAAAAAAAAAAAAAACAAACGGTCAATGTCATACGTCTATAAAGCACTATTTTTTATCTATTATAAATCAGATTTTCAAAATAGTAAAAACCATGCGCATTTAATATTGTGTTTTTAAGTTGTGGGTGCATTATTTTCGTCCAATGGTTGTTTCATGTTTTGGAACTGTTAAGTATGTTTCATACATAAACGCCATTTTTAAACCGTATTTTCACAATTCTTAAAAGTTATAAGTAGTTTAAGTCCTTATTTACCTACATGATCCATGTTTTTGTAAATCAGTAGACGTCTGTTCACTCCTCTAACGTCAACCTCGTTCTTCACTCAGTCTGTGTATAATATGTTTATGAGTCTAAGGGTTTATTAATTGCTCATAGACTTAAAGAATGAATTAGTCTGTAAAAGAAAGGAAATCATTTAATCTGTGATCTCAATTTTTATCAAATACTCAAAATGGTTTTTTTCACTTAAAAAAAATAATTAAAAAACATATGTAATCCTTGAAAAAAAGCCATGTCCGTACAATGTCAAAAAATGACAATAAACTTCTGATAAATTCTAAGTTCCATTTTCAAAAAGTATGCCTTTTGTTTTTTTTTTATTGTTAATTTAAGAAAAAAATAATGAAAAATTGTGATATTTTTTGGCAAAGAGAAAATAAGCAGAACCAAATAAAAAATCTTCCAGTTTTTTTCAGAATTAGAAAAAAAAAAAAAATTAGGAAAGAACCCAGGAATTTTCGTAGACTGTGTATGTATAGTCCAAATTTTATAGTCAAACTTTAGTCCATTATTGCTGTGATTAATACTTTTATTGTTAATGTTAATTTTGTCCTCAAGAAAAATTATTCATTACCAGTAAATTTTACCAAAAAAAAAAGAAAAAAACAAAAAAAAACTAAGCAATAATTTTTAAGTGTTGAAGTCTCGCAATAACTTAAAATTTAGATTGCGAAAAGGGTAAAAAGAATGCCTTCTCTCAAAATCAATTATTACACAAATCGAATATTAAATTTGCATTAATATTTCTAATAAGACTGATAATTTATAATTGTAAAAATATTTAATGCAAATTTAAGACTGTTCCAGAAGAAAAGCTAAATAAGTCAGGCTCAGGCAAAGTATAGAACAATTTTGGTACTTTGATTAATTTCTCTCAATCTTATACACCTATACATATAGTCAATTGGAAATCATTTGCTGAATGTAAAACTTCACATATCTAACAGAAGTCGAGTTTCCGTTCATTTTCAAATGAATTGGGTATGAGATTTAGTTTTTCTAGTCAAAATGAATGTTTTACAAACCAATGGTTTCCAAGTGATCACAGTTTTGATCGAATAAGTCAACGCTGTTATTTCAAGTATTATTATTTTTGCATTCGAAAAAAGTCTCAATTTGATTGATAAACCTGTGCTGTGAATCTTAAGTGGCTTTTTATTTACCAAATTTCATATTTTGTATAGAAATTAGTGCAGTTTCATCATTTAGTGATTTTCAGTTACACCAAACGTTTTTATATACAGTACTTATTCAATATATATCAGGGATTGATAAAGTAAAAAGACTTAAGTCATATTTTTTTATTGCGCTAAGGTGTGATCAATTTCATATTAAATTTTAAAACAGTGCGCTGCATTATATTTTATTTTTGATCATATGTTTAAATAACTACAGTAAATCTGTGTCGTCAATTTAAGAGTTGTGTTCTGCTCTTCACGTGTTAATCTTCTTTTTTTTTAATTTACATTTTACCTTTCAATCAAACAATCATTTAATAATGGCCAAAAAGTGCTATTTGAGTACACCTAATTCTCTTTTTACACGTTAGATATCTTTGCTTGCGAATGGTCGATTAGTTGAATTTAAATATTTACTATGATTAAATATTGAAATTTTGTAATAAATTTTAACATTTTTAATTTAAAACAAATAAAATTACTTTTTAATCATTTAAGATGCAAGCATTTGAAAACTGCCAGTTTTTTTAGTGTTTTAATGAAATTTATATTGATAGTATTGATTTGCATTTTCTCTCATATTTCATAGTAAACAGAACTTATTTTTTTATATTAAAATCAATGCAAGAATAGATATATTTAATGTCGTATATCAAGTCACAAATTAATTTCTAAATTTATATATTTATATAGATAAACGTAAACCTTAATTTTAGTAATAATATTATATTGATTTTAGACCATCCCTGCCAACCAAAAATGAGGGTGATATCATAGTGAGGCGCTCAATTCGCAGTAAGAATAGAGTAATCTTCATTGTGATCATAAAGGCCAAGTTGTAAACTCATAGTGATATCTCTATGAGGATAAATGGTGGGTAAGAATATATACTAAATACTCCAGCTCACAAATTTGACGTATAAGATCCTTTTAAATGCTACAAAATCAGATATGTGAACCGAATTAAATACAGTTCAAGCAAATGATTAAAATTCATTACCCAGGAACTATTTTGAACACGTTCAAAATTTTCTAATTTATGACTTAAGTACTTTCTTTATCATTCTGTGATATTTAAGTCTATCATATCTATGAAAATTAATAAGAAGTTCATACTTTTTGCAATTTATAAATAGCAAAAAAGTGATTAGTTACTTTTTTGTTTCCTTGTTTCCATGGTGCGATTTATTATTCTTATGGTGGTTTTTAAGTGACTTTATGTGTACAAAATAAGTGTATTTAATGACTAATTTTTTTTTAATTGTATCTCGTTTAGAGCTTAAGAAATCAATATAAAGGGTTTTTAATATTATAATTTTAGTACAATATTTAATCTTATTTGTAGAGTTTAATATGTGGCTTTTTCTTATTTGATTAGTGGGGGAAAGAATGTTTAAGTTTAGTAAGAGTTCTAGTAGGTGATACAGATGATTTTTTTGTACAGAATTTTAATGATGTTTCTAAGTCATTGTGTACGATCAGGATGCTTTTTAGTGCTCAGTTCTTTGAAAGTATTAGAGAAGAGATTTTCGATCGGTGCGAGAAATTCAGAAATTCAGAAATTCGAATTTTTCGTTTTTTTCTTAATATCAATCAATTATTATGTACAATTTGCAAGTTTCTGGTCTTTTTGTTTTACTTTTTTGTTTTCTTATTATTTGTAATTTTCCTTATAATCTTAAGACTTTCAACTAGTTTAGAATTTAAAGTACAAATATTCAATTTCTAGAGAGAGAGAAATTTTCGAAAGAAATGTAAGTGATTTTTTGTTGCACTGTGTTTTATTGAAATTTTGTCAATGTGATAAGTCTGCTCTTTTAAAATTTACAAAAACTGAAATGTGCATAATCGCCTAAAATGTTAATTTAGGTTTATAGTGTTTTAGAGGGATCAAGCAAGATTTTCAAGACATGTTTTGCTCAGTTCATTATTTTATCAATTGAAACTGTATTGATTTGTGATTCAAGTGCCAGGCATATTCGGGTTTGCTTTTTAGAAAACAAAAGGTTACTCAATTCCGAAATTCGAATATGTTTTAATCAAAAAAGCCAAAAATATCAGTTGTTTATTATGAACTGACACGAACGTTGTTAATATATGTTGCTGGTGAAAATGCGAAATTTTACGCTTAGAAAACTTTCGAAACAGTTTTAAGTTTTAAGACATCTTTGATGTTTTAGGAAGTATTTAAAAACTAGTTTTATTGTAAGTTTTGTGATTTGTTTTAAACCTTACGTGTAAGTAGTTTCAATAAATCCTTTAAACTTTTTGAATAATTAGTCTTTCTATAAGAAACAGTTTAAGGTTATTGTTGAAAGCTTCAATTGCTATACAATTCCTCTTCTGTGTTTACTGAAACGTACGAACAACATTTAAATAATTCTGTTAACTTTGATTTAAGTTGGATTCATTTGTCATTTACGTACTCGTTAAGTTTAGACCCAGTAAATCAAACTTGTATCGTTTTTAATATGATGTTTTGATTTATGTTACTTTCAAAAATAGTAAAACTTTTATAAATTGATTAAGCAACTGTTAAAAAAATGTAAATCTTTTAACATAAAATTTACAAATTTTAAAGTAATTTTAATCAAGCGCTATTAAATCATGTTTGTGCACATAGATTAAAATTTTTGTTTAAATTTAAAATTGGTATAAAAATTTATGTTTTTATAAAAAAGATCATAAAACTTAGTAAAAATCTACTTAATATTTCTTTAATAATGCTGCAAAATATTCGTTTCTATAAGCTTTTTAATGATATAACCTTATTCGCCTTAAACATAAGTAAATTTATAGTTAAAACGAGTAAAAAAGATTATCTGTATAAATTGAAAATCGTTGAAATAACGTCAAAGTTTTGTTGAAAAACGATGAAAATCATTTAAAATGTTTTGAATTTTAAAATATTACGTTTATTTTATAATTTTAATTGTAATTCAAAACAATTTCAACAATATTTCACCATATAAATGCATTTATGATTTTTCAAAATTATTTTGAATTTTAATGTGGAACCCAATTTGTTCTGTGAATGGTCGATTGAAATATTTAAAAAGTTCAAAAAAAGTTTTATTTTTCCGTTTCACTGTGCTAAAACTGTTTTAAAAAAATATCTTTTAAATATAAAACTTATTTTTCTAAATTTTAGTTAGTATAGAAAGGGTGAGTATTACGCACGGAATCTTTTTTCTCAAAATAGTATAAAAAATAGAATAAATCTAAATTTTAAATAAATGTCTCTTGACATCGTGAAGAATTTAGTTTAATTTTCAGTAGATATGTTTATCTGTGTGTTAAAATTGAATTAAAATAAAGTTGCAAACGTAGGCTCTCTACTTAAATACAGCTCAAGCATACAAATTATTTGAGTTAAATACGGGTAAATGTTATTAAGTAAATGTGCATAAATTTTTATGACTAAAATACATAAGAACTGCATTAAATTGAATTATATTTGACGGTAAAAATTTGAATAATTTTTTAATCAAGTTGTAGGTAATATTCAGTAAACACTCCTTTTCAAAATTTGAAACGTCACAAAATAGTTTTTCTACGATAAGTAAACGTTTTTTTCTTACTATTAGTGTAG
>AGDA01004950.1:0-12952 GCA_000281935.1 Mengenilla moldrzyki | reverse complement strand
GAAACAATTCGCAATTTGTATATTTTATGCTTTTATTTTGCAGCTATTTATAAGTCAATGTAACATTTGAGTAAAAAAAAACATGCGCCAAGGTTCAGAATGGAATAAATGTTGCCCCGTAAATACTGTATTACAGTCGTCCTATAAATTTATTCTCTGATTAGTACTAAGGCGTATATTAATGTCAGAAACCAAAATTAATACATGCTTAAAACAAACAGTGTCTAGTAAAACTCGGCGGCTCAATACTTCTATATTATTAATCTATATTATTAATTCTATATTATAGAATTATTAATTCTATATTATTAATATTATTAATTTTTATTCTACTTTTATATACGTTGTTATTCAAAGCTTCTCAACCTCGGGCTCGCAAGCACCAAAGCGCCCACGAAACTATTCATATGTGCCCGACACTATTAAAAAGAGGCAGATATTTTACATAAATATTAACTGAAAATGTGAATTATTTATTATTTTATAGAGTTTATATATTTTTTTAAATGTCTAGGTTAATGGAATACTTTCACATGTTTGTCATACTGTAAAATTAGTGCTTTCCTTGCTGAAAGTATTTTAAAAAAATTTGGTTTATTATTTATTTACAATTAGCTGGATTGCCCGGCTTCGTACGGGTTTTATATAGAATGATTAACACGAAGGAAAAATTTTTGATTAAAAAGGAGCCATATTTATATGAAATAAAATACATTCAAAATTAAGCTATTTAACAATGTGTTATTTTAATGCTTTATAACTAAAGTCTTCATTACCTTTTTAAAGACTTTTTTTGTAAAATTTTTTTCAACAATATCAGATACAACAAAAAAGGTCTATTCAGTTCGACGGTATCGTCTAAATATTATGCACAAACACACTTTTTTCAATTACTTATATGTAACTAAGTTTCGCTTACAGGTCATCCAGTAGAAATTTAAACATCAAACTATAAAAGTGCAGTTAACTCCAAATCAGTAAGTGTTGAAACAATTCAAATTCGATGCAACAAAAAAACTTAATTTTCAGGTGCTAGTGCACTTTACCCAAAATTAATCCTATCAATAGAATTCAAAATTTTCTCGTGTTTAACACCTACTCAAAATACGCAATTCCCGGATTTAAAATTTTTACAATATAAAGCATATAAAACATAGTTTTCAATTACCATCCTCCAATAACCCTCTATATTTCCCGCAACTAACACGTTGCTTCTAAGTTGTAACCAAAAACTTCACAAAAACCGTTAAAAGATGGACCATTTTTGAGTATAAAAGTACTTAGCATCTATGTTAAACTGTTGTTAAATTTGGTACAAAACTAATGTACTTTGTCTGATCAAAATCCGACATATCAGTCAAAGATAGGTTTTTAACACCCTGTAAATATAAAAAGTAGAATTTTTCACTTAAAAATCTGTACTTAAACAGGATGCGGAGCTATTGCACTTTATCCGATCAAAATCAACCTTCTTGTTAAAAAACAGTCTTTTAGCCCCGTTCTCAAGCGTTTCCATTAAGTCGGAAATTTTTACAGTGTTTTAGATTATCAGTTGCCATATAAACATCTAAATGATATAAACTTCAAATTTTTAATTAATATAATTAAGGCCTCAGCTGTCAATTTTCTTTATTTTTTTCATTCAATTTTCATATTATTAGGTGTTAAATGTTTCCATAAGGTTTTTTCAATTTTTTTACGCACAGACCTGCTCCCAACGCTGACACATTTAGGAAGAAAAGAATTATTCAATTTAGTGCTTCTCTTCGGACACCAAGTGAAAAGACACAGATCTACGTCGTCCTGTTTATATATATATATATAAGATAATAAATTATAAGAAAATAAGAAATCATGGAAAGACTTTGTAGACTAACCCTTTGCGGTCCGATATCGAGTGTGTCTCAACATCGCTTTTCGTTTCAACACCTCCGATGTTGAGCGTGGCTCGATATCGCTTTTTTTCTTACCATCCTGTATCAACATATGTCAATTATATACTAAATATGTCTAATCAACAGGGTCGGCAACGTACAACAGTGCGTAATACTGTATTCGAAAATTTGTTTGAGCAACAAAGAATATCTTTGATACATGTCCATCTGGAATCGAAAGTAATAAAAATTCAGAGAATGTAATTACATTCAGACATAGAAGACATATAAACTGAATTTGTGTACATCAGAGTGCATTAATGAAACAGTACTATACAATGCTTAAATATGAGCTGTAAACAATAAAAAAATGTTTAAAAATTTTAGAATTTTATTTTATAGATGTACAAATTCATAAGTCCGTTACGTCTGTAAGATCATGCATGCTTTCCACAATAAACGCTACCAACACAGATTACCCAGACCGGCAAAGGAATTTTTTTTTAAGTTCCCTTTTTTTTTATGTTGGTACAAATTTCAAAAAAAAGTGGCGGTATCTTTTGACAGAATCTTTCACAATGTTGCCAAAAAAAGTACTCATTTATTTTATGCAACATTTCTTCGATTGCAATTTCAAAATAAATAAATATAATAAAAATTTTTTTATCAATTATTTTTTAAAATTTTTTTTAAGTTTATACAAAAATAAAAGAGAGTATTAATAAAAAAAATATTTTTGACGGCAATGCTGAAAAAAAGCAGCAGCGCCATCAAGTTTTTAAGGGAAAGATAAGGGAACGCTTTGCCGATCTGGGTAATCTGTGCTACCAAGCAGACGAACAACTGCTGAAATCTGTACGGATCTGTTGAAACGGTGAAAAACCTCCGGACCACAAAGGGTTAAAAATAGGTGGTGTCCACCACCCTACTGATATTTTAAAATGTGCTTTAGGGTACAAAAAGATTGTGAACCCCTGATATCCATGCATAAAATTTCAGTTTATTATTATGTATTTAAATAATCAGGATTATTTAAATGTATAAATTTAAAAATTTATTTAATAAATAAACAAATATAAAGGCGAAAAATAAAAAGTAGAGTAATAGTATCAAATAACTTTTTTTTACAATAACAGTATTTTTTTATAACCTATACAATTGGTTTTAAATGGTATTACTCAAAACTGTCTAAAAGAGTGTGAGCAGGTTTTGGTAGAATACTCATTGGTTTTTAAACTAATATACATTTTTTCAGTGAGTTTTTCTAGTTTTTACCAATTAAAATGTCTTTTATTCGAATCGACCATTATCCACTACTGACCCAGTTATGTACCGCGAAAATACTCGTAACTTTCGTTTGATCTAAAGTTGCACGTACATCCTTCACGTTTATCTTTGACATGTATTTCATTCAAAGATGAACATGTCAGACCATTTTTGCTTTAACGATAAGACAATCGTATCAGCTTTTTACAAATTCATTTGGAAAAAATCATAAAAAACGATAATATATTCTAATTTTTTTAAAAAAAGTCTTCTAATTATCATTTTGTATCAAAAAAACGGAAGAACAAAAACAATTTCCAGCACAATACGACCAACTATGTACGGATTATCACGTAACTTCCATGACATATGTGTTACTTTTACGAACCAGAGTCCTTTTATTATTTACAGTAGACACCGGAGTCGTTTCAGCACCATTAAGACATTGATTTTTTATCGAACGGTCTTTGTTGCTGGCCAACTTCTTTTCCAAAAAATTCGAACTGTTTGGAAAACATAGTTTAAAAATCACATTTAAAATATTAACAATAAGTTCATATATATTAATACTAGTCGAACGTAGAACGTTTAAAGCTGAGCGATTTGATTATTTCTGATTCATGTTACAAGAAAACATTTATTAACAAATAATGAGTTTCACAAATATCAAATTAAACACTTTATTTAATTTATTTATATTTTATTTATTATTTATAAAGACGAAGGTAAATGAAATTATTCTCCGCCTCATTCGTTTTTTTCTAAAAACGATAAAAAACCGTTTTTAAGCTTGTATTTTCAAAAGTAAAAAGTTTATTAAATTTAAGTCAATATCACAGAAATTAAAAAAAAAAGGTTAATTGTGGTACAAAATTTCATACAGTTATTCTAAAAGTTTTTTATCATATTGTTTCAGTATGAATAAACTTAATTAACTAGGCGTAACAATACCTCAATATGTTAAAATATTAGCTAATAAAACATTTTAACATAAATCACAAATGTTTATGGCATGGTATTGATTTTCCTGTAATGTAATTATTCAAGTGGGAGGATTTTAAAATGTTTCCTACAAAGTACACTAAATAAGACTAACCTATGACTATTGTGAAGTTTTGTTGCGAAATCGTGTTCGTTGGTCATGGTCTTGTTGCAATTTGAACTACTAACAACAGTACCACTGTCAGTGGATATAGTGGGCGAAGTCAAATGATTATGACTCCGTTTTCTAGCCACAGCCATTTCGGTGCCCGGACGTGGGCTCAGTGATTGCGTCCGGTTAGCTTTTACTGAAATTGTTGAAGCCACTTTCTGCGTAGTGGGAATAATGGTACTAATCGCGCTGACAGCATTCATTGCAGGCCATGTGGCAGTACTAATATCTATTAATTAGTCTTATATTACTTTTTAGGTCTATATTCAATAAACTTGAGCTCGGTTTTTACCTTCTCTGAATAAAAAAATGAACTAATATGAATCATATTCTCTCTCCACATAGAAACTCATTAAAAAGCCACCACACAAAAATAAAATCGAGTTATATGACCGAACTAAAGTCGACTCAATTAACAGAGATTACGGGAATCGACAAAGCGTTCCTTATCACTTCATTTTAAACTTGATAGCATTACTCTATTTTTTCTATAAACAATCAGTGTTGTAGTTTAAAATAATTTTGTTTTTAGTATTTATACTTTATTTTGTTTAAAAAATAAAAAAAAAAGTTGAATAGATGACAAAAAGAATTCTCTGATATATGTATTTAATTTGTAACTACCTGCGAAATGAAAATATAATTTTTTAGCAGCATTGCGGAAGGGTATGTCAAAATATACAACCACTTTTACTTGCATTGTACCAACATAAAAATGAAGGGACTTTAGAAAAATTTCTCCGCATGCCGATCTGAATCGGTGCAATTTAAATGAGTGCTGAAAGAGATAAAAATGGCATCAAAAATGTTTTTTAAAACCAGATAAAATAAGGAGGAGAAATTATTATATAATATGTACAGAAAAATATATCGAAAATCTATGTATAAAAAACATCTTAATATTATAACTTGGTAAATGTGTTCAGATTTAGCAATTTACTCGTCAAATTCAATCTCAAATTAAAAAGGCTTTTTAGTTACTAATTGAAATTGATAAATTAATATTAATATACATGGCAAATTTAATATAAATATATGATTTTATTATATAAATGTATATAATAATAAACAAATATTTAAGGGAGAAAATTATGAACATTTTTGGAGTTAAGTGTTTAAAACTAGCGTGCAAAGCACTCATTTAAAAAATCCCTAGCGTTAATTAACATATTTTAATATGTACTTATATATATTCTGTTTATAATTTTTATTTCATTCGCATTGATACATTTACTAATATAATTTTCACAAAAAATTTTAACAATTTTGTTGATTCCAAATTTATTTTTACAATTTTAAAATTAATATCGAAATATTTACTATAAAAGTTTATATATGTAACTTTTGTCAACAAAAAACGTTCACAATGATTTTTGACGGTTTTTTCACACAGGCAATTGAATTTTCGAATGAGTTCATATTCGCTAATTTTGTAAATTTACAAAAAAACTACACATCATAACTAACTTTGTTCCCGTGTATAGAAGAAAGTTAGGCCTTTTTTAAATTACTACTTTTTTACGAACTATAAAATTCATTTGATTTTAAATTTGGAAGCGCTTATAAATCTAACAAGGAAGGTTTTTCAACTGTCAGGAACCGACAGCAATGTGATTATTTTCGAACGAAAGAAAACAAAGTAATTATACGTATTTGTATTTTATATTAAGTATTGTAATTAAAAAAAAGTCGCAAATTTGTTTTGAATCACACGAAAATTTATTTTTACAGTGTAAAAATTTTAGGTTTTTAAAAATTGTTGACTTACTTGGATCGTGCTAAAAAAAGTTTGATAAATTTGATAATATAAAATTAAATATTTTATGAGTTTGACATTGTTAATAATACTAGGGAAAAAAAACAATTGTTTTTTGTTTCCAGGAAGTCATAACACATGTAACTGATAAGTAAAACCAACAAATTGTTGTTACTTTTCGCAAATTTTTACAAAATTTTCAGTCAAATTTTTCATTTTCAGCCTTGTGTAATACGAAAACAAAATATTTTTGTATTTTTCTTCGAAAAGAAAAAAAAAGCTTATAAATCCAATTAACGATATCACTATTGAGTTAATGACGTTTCCTAATCACAAAAAAAACGCCATTTAATGAAGAAGAAAATTATATGGTGTCAATAATTACACTAGGGAACAAATTTTAACTTTAGTTCTGTCCTAGGAACAAGGTATATATTTTCTGAACAAGCAAGTTTAGCAGATGACAGGAAAAAAAAATTTTTGAAAAATCATCGGCAAATTTTGAGGTAGGGGGAAATGTATTTTCAAAGTTTGTGATCTTTTTCTCCAAACAAGTGAAGCCATGTGAATAGTTTTTAACTCAAAACAACGACGCAACAATAGTTAAAAAATCTGCTAACTTTTATTGAAATATCTTAAAGGATTAGCTCAGTGTGGTACCTCAAAATTAGAAAAACGGCAAAAAACGCTGTTTTTTCATGAAATTTTAAAATTCAAATTTTAATAACTCAAAATTTAAACCTAATGTGAACAATCTAAAGGGTCACAAATTAAATGTTAGAGCCACTCTTAAAATTTGAGAAGAAAAAACCAATTTTCAAAAAATGAGATTTGCGCTATAATTTTTTAAAAATTAACATGTCAAATTCGGGTACAGGCGAAGACGTTGTTGCATGCCACATATATTATGTATACTTATAATTGTAGTAAAAAAAATTGAAAATTACTTTCTTAATGGAAACAATGTTAAAGCGGAAAGCTAAAGCAGCTTAGGACTATACCTTACAATCTAAGGCTATGGAGGCAAGAGTACCGAAAGTCATAAAACTTTTTTTGTTAGAAATCAACGAAATTGTATACGATTATTGTACATGACGCGTTGATATTAAAAAATAGGGTTTTTCCTAAAAATCTTTTTAATATAAAATATAATGAAAAAAAAAACGTAAACATTATTCTTCAAAAAACTGGCAACATTGTACTCGTAAAAAGCTTTTGGCTACATATAACGTCTACTGCCTAATGATGATTACAGTCATATTTTAGCCTTATTGTAACGATAACTAAAAAAATGTTCATAAAAAACTGGAAAAAATGAAGTTTTTTTTAAATTTGACACCTACAATCATAATTAAGTTTTTATTCACATAAAATTAAAGACCTTGCTGGGCACATATTTTTTATAGAGGTCGTTTTTTCTAAAATAAAATTATGTTTTGCTATGATCTACTTTCACAACCTCCAGTGGACGTCCAGTGCAATGGTGGCACAAAATAAAAGTCACTTTTCTTGTTTAAAAATATGTCTAGTTGAACGATGATACTTTGGAAAAAAGTTGTTCCTGACAGTTGAAAAACCTTCCTTGTAAGTCTATCAACTTCATACTGTTGTTGAAACACGGAAAACACAGATACGTCGACCTAATTTTGAGAAATTCTGGAAATTTCAAAACATTGTAAGGCACTTCGATCATTTCCAGAGCTGAATTCTTACACTATTGTAAACCACATTTGATATGGTAACGTTGATTTTTATAGTAGCAAGCGCTCACTTTTTATTAAAAAATTGACCCACTACTATGTGAATACCATCAATTGAGACTTTCAATTTTTTTATTACTAATTATGTCTGCACATATTTGTTTTTTAAACCTTAAATTTTTTATACATTTGTTCTATCCAAATCCAAATTTCTAAATGCAACTATACGCGTCATCATCTGTAGAGTAAAAACTATTTAACTTGCGTAGAGAAGCATAAAAGATAGTTAATAAAGGGAGTTATATATTTGGAAAAATACTATCAACGTTTCTTCAGGCGACTTCCTGTTCTTCTATGGACAATCTTTTCAGAATGCACGCCAGATTTCACCACAGAATATTCAAAGATCGGAAAATATACTTATCAGATCAGTGATGCTATTTCAAACTTTTCTAATTCTTTATACATTTTCTTTAGTCTTTTAGTCAGTACTTGTTTATATAAGTATTAAAAATTCAATCAAAATCAATTTATGTTATAACACAAAAATATGTTTTAAAAAACAATAAATTTTTACTAAAATTTTATATCGAACTTTTATAAAAATATTTAAAAACCGTTTTATTATAGAACATTATTTCAAAGTTCAATACGACATTTATATTTGTATTTTACTTAAAAACAAACGTATGGCATTCGATTAAGTTCGATTGAGTTCTTGTTCCATAGTGCGTGTTTTCATACGGAAAAATACATATATCATTCGTGTCTAATCGTTGCAAGCTAACTTATAAAGACTGAAATCGAATATTGCCACTATATGTTTTAAGTCACTGTTTTTTTTCAAACTTTTTAGACACGCCTTGATAAAAAATTTCAGAGCTTTCCGTTGCCCAACTTATAAAAAAAAAAGATTATTTTCAATTTTGTAAGGTATGAACTGAAGAACAACAATACAAGATCATATAAAATCACTTTAAACAAATATTTGAACTTTTATTTATTAAAATCACTTTAGGTTATTGAGTATCATCAGACTCTATTCTTAAGCACCTAAAAATAACATCACTGTCCCCTTTATTAAATAAATATTATCAAATAACCTTATGTACTCAATTTTTCGTAATCAAAAATGAGCTATATTCAATTGCTTCTGGAATATCACTGTGAATATATTTAAAAAAGTCACATGAAAATTATTCAATACATCTGTATGTCCGTCCAAAATGAGTTCTCAACGCTCATCATAATCCAGAAGTCATAAACAGAGTTCAAGTTTCTTATACGCAGACTATTATAGATTTCAGAGAAATGCGAAACAGAGAACGCAAACGATTAGAAAGTGTATCAATTTACAATCAGCGTTCGATGAAACCGGCGGCGACACCGACCCATGAGAAGCCACCGGGCCGTTTTGGTGATACGCCGCCGGTGACACAGCCATCTTTCGGTTAACATATGTACAGTGGTCGTTGGTTGACAAATGCGCCTGTTGCGGCCCGTTTGCGACTGACGTGCTCGCTACCGGCGTGCGACTAGCGTGATGCCTAGCTGGCGACGTTGTACCGGTGCCGTTGCGGCATAAATTAGTGGACGGTTGCTGACGGTGAGGATCCGATTTTGGCGGCTGATCTGCCATATAGTCCGGCTTATGAGCAGCTACGTGCCTTAGTAACGTGTCTGAATCGAAAACATTGCCAGAAAAGTCATCAATTAAATGGAACGGACCAGCGGTTACAGTTGCAGCTCGACCACCTGCCGCACATGTTTCCATTTGTACTGATATCAGTAAGTCGTCAATTGTATAAGGAGTTGGCAAGTCCGGTTGCGCACTGAGCGCTATCTTCGGTGGTGTTTTCGCCCGGTAATGAGGCCTAAAAAATTATATTAACATAAGTTCTAATCGATAATAGTATATACCAGAAATGGCTAAGTTACTTGACAGTCCATTTTTTAAAATTTAAAATGTTTTACGAACCGCAATTAAATATATATTCAAAAATATACAAAAAATGAAAAAAAAATTACAGAATTTTAATTATTTACTTCACTTTTCTTTATGATTTAGAAATTTGTTACAACGATGCACTTAATCTCTTAAATTTCGTTAATAATTTCAAAGACATTTTGAAGCACATACGGAACGATAATAATTTGCTACAATATAATAGCACAAAAATGAAAAGAAAACTCAAATACATTTATCGAGAACTACAAATAGTCCTTCAAAGAACCGTAAAACGCCCACTCCTGATATAATTATTTAACACAAAATAAATATAAACACCTAATCCATTGAACCAAAACTATTCAAATCCAACTCAAATAAGCTCGAAACGTGTACGAATTATACACTGAATTATTATATTATTTTATATTATTGAATTATTATATTAATATATAAAAAATGTTAATAGTGAATGAAATACGCAATTTATAATAAGGTTTTTGTTTAGTCTATGCTATTTTGTGTAAAAAAATAACTTTTTAAAATATACAATTGATTTCAAATGCTTAGAAAAAGATGTCTTTTCGCCGCATATACAAATAAGCTTTTCGATCGTATTGGCAAGAGCTCTGTTCAAAATTCTTAATAAGCGCGAACCATCTATATTACTGTTCTATAATACAAGCCTCTAAAATTTGTCTGCTATCTTTTCTTTTAATATTTATATTTTGTAAAAAAAAAGTTTTAAACTATTCCGACAAAAGATATTTTAGAGCTGTAAAGGATTCCTAGAAGTCATTACAGTTAATAAATGAACGAAGCAAAAATGATTCCTGGAAGTTGTCACTTCATTTAGTTAACGTAAAACCCATGTTAAAATTTTAATTTTTGTATTTTTTTTCTGTTTTAATGTACCTTTTTCACCTGCAAATTTTCTATAAAAACGATTTGTATTTTTAAATTATTCGTATTCAAATAAAATTGCTGCTTGAATCAAGAACAGATATTTTTTCAATTTTTTCCACGTGTTCTCATCAAGAGCTAAAAAGACATTTTCACTCAAACTAAAAATTAGAATACAGGATGAGTAATTACACTTTTTATTTATATAATATTAAGGCTGCATTCGGAAATTCCAATTTTAATAGAAAAAGCGTGGAAATTTAATTTTTTTTTCAATTAAATTTATATTATTATCAATTTGAACACTTTATTTGAATTTTCTGCACATTTTCAACTTAGATTCGAACTCCTGAATACACCTTAAGTAACTGATATTTTGTAAACAGCTTTATTAACAACTACGCAGTTACAAGTTCGTAATAATATAATATAATATATATTCACTCGAATATTAGTATGCTTAAAGACAATTGATAAGAACTATTTTAAACGCAATTTATATATTTCATAAGATGTTTTGGTAAGTTTAGCTTAGAGAGAGCTCGCTTAAAAAACGGTTGGTAAGCTTATTCGAAATTAAATGGAATTTTTTAGTAAACTTAAATATTTGGTACTCAGGTTAGTATCGCATTAAACTTTCATCCACAGTATAACTGTTCGTTTACCGCTTGTTCATTTTCCAATTTTGGAGAAAAACAGGTTTAACAACATTATTTCATATAAAATTAAAAATCGATAACCTTAAATGGTAAAGTTTTTAAAATTACAATCTAATAATATTTAAATTAACAGAGTTTTTGTAAAATATGCTTTGACTAAAAGAAGATAATTGAGTAACTTTCTGTAACGTAAATGCAATCTATGATATAAGTGATAATTCTTATTCAAGGTAAGTTTACCAAAACACCTTCAATGTAAAAACAAGTTTTCCGACAGTGAAATTACGCATTAAGTTTTTCCTTATTTTGGTCCCAAAAAATTAAAATTAAAGGTATCTTTTTTATTTTGTACTAAATATACATCTTCGAAAACGCACCATTTATCTGTGTCAGCATCGATATCAATGTTTAAGTCTGGCTTTGCGAGCAGATTCAAGAACAGATTCCGATCCGGTTCGCGAATCGGATCAGAAACTGGCGACCGATCATCGACAACTGATCCATTTTGCGCATCGTGATCTGTGCCTCGTGTCCACTGACCTTTACGTTCGATAATATTACAGTCAAGTAACTCGAGCAGTTCATCAATGGACGAAGCCATCGCGCCAGCACGATCGAATAAAATACGGCCACCGCGACCAACACGTCGTCTACTAAAACCACAAAAGCGGCGACCGCATCCGAAAGACGTTAGCGAATACTTGGTTCTTTTATCGATTGTTTCGCCAAACTTTTTCGGCTGTTAATTTTTAAATGAAACATATATCCAAATCGTTTATTTTTAACCTTAATTTTACCAGGCACACATTTTTCTTGTTTATAACATATTTATTTAAATGACATTTAGATAATCAGATCCAGATTACTTTTTGTGTGATATAAAAAGGTGGATAAATTTATTATTTTAGGTTTCTAAAATCAGTATCAAACAACAATGTAACTCTATAACAATGAAACATCAACTTTCAAAGCCCCGTTTTGTTTAAAGTGCCAAATGAACACGTTCTTGGATTAAAAAGCCTATGTCTTATTCATGATCCAATTGACTAAGAGATAAATTTTTAACTTTGAATACATAAGCTACTTTAGAGCGAAAACCCAAGAGAAAAAAATTAATCAAAGTTACCATTCTACCTTCACGTTACAAAAGGTGATTATTTATTACACTTATATCTTCTGCAACAATATTATATATCGCAGGGTGGAAGAAAATAAAATTTCAAAAAAAATTAATTAGAGCGCCACACTGCGGTAAAAAATTTGTACAACGTCAATATAAAAGGGTATAGCAGGATAAGCAAGGGAATGTGGCCCCAGCTCGGTAACCTATATTGAAACTTATGTTATAGTATTAAGCTTAGTGTGTAAAAATAAATTATGCACATTTTGCGATTAATTCATGTTGTGATCTTGAGATATGGAGGAAAATAGCCGTGCGCGCGACTGTTTTCAAATTAGCATATCTCAGAAACTAATTAAGCTAGTGAAGTGTGACAAATACGAGACAGTAGGTAAAAATACAGGGTATATGACGTAATTTTTTCACATTTTTGGAATAGCCTTTTATATAAAAAATTAAAAATATATATTCAATTTTATTTTTTCTCTATGTTCCCTAATAGGTACTATCTTGAAAATAATATATATTATGTTCCTAAACATATACTGTCACTCATAAAAATTGCATAAAAAA
>AGDA01004923.1:0-34359 GCA_000281935.1 Mengenilla moldrzyki | reverse complement strand
AGAAGAAAAAAAAATACTTGTCCCTCTTTAAGTATTATTTTTCCTTAACTTAAGCAGTAATTTTCGTGAATGTAGAAGAATAACAACGGTATTATAGAAATCATTATTACTATTTAAGCACAATTTAAATTTTCAATAGTGTGGAAATGAATACCTATATTTTATTAATAAATAAATAACTAATATATAATTTTTACACATAAGAAACTTTAAAAAAATAAAATTGTCTATACACCGTTATTAATTAAGCATAAAGCAATAAGATTTAATAGGTAGATAGAACCAGTATGAATATTGGAATTCTCTCTAAATAGTAATCAAATTTTTGTAAAGTTTAACAACCAAATTTTAAATCAATCTCATAAATTCATTTGAATTTTGTATTTAATTTTAATCGGTAATAATTGTAACAAATTGTATTTGGAAATTTAAAAATTCTAATGCGTATTGAAATTTCATGGCATAGTGGTTCATAATTGTTAAAATTAAACAATTATTTTACTTTAAATTACAATAAAAAATGTAGACATTTTTATGACTAATTTTTTGTATAAAAATTAAAATGGTTCATTTTAAAAATCATTAAAATAAATAAAACGAAAATAATTAAAAGTATGTTATTTGTGCATTTATTTAAGTAATATTTTGTGACATTTTAAGAATTTGAGGTTTCGACAATTCGTTGAAATTGCGACAATTTCTAATTTGTGAATCTGTTCATCCTCTCAAGACGCATAAGTTTAGAACACTGAAAAAGAAAATAAGCGCATCAATTACACCGTTTTTTTTTTAAAAAAAATTTAAGAAAATCAAAAAATAAAAAAGACAAAAAAGAATACATGTTGACTTTGGTATTAAATTAATACTAGAGTTTTTCAATCTTAACACTAAAAAGATGACTGTGAATTCAAATATATGTACAATATTGGTTATTTAAAAAACAATAACATCACAAGTCTAAAAATAATCACAAAAACGATTTTTTCGCAAAAATTTCAAAAGTAGTTATTGCCTTAACAAATTAATCCTGTTCTGCATACTACAAATCAATAGTTTGATAACAAAAATATCAGAAAGAAGCACATGGAATGGTTGATTATTCTACAATTCATCTAATTCAGTCTCCTCTGTCGGCCCATACATATCGGCTAATTTATCGAATCTGGGGCCCCATGCGCTCAGGTAATCATAATCATGAGCTTCGTCATCAGTTCCTGAAGCAAGAGAGCTTAAAGAACCGGCTGTACTACCACCTCCCTCATAAGCATAATTTCTTAAGTCGTCAAATGGTGGTGCATTTGGGTCATTGTCAGCGCGTTTTTTATGCTCTTCAATAAATGCACTTACGTTTGATTCCGTACTCATCGTCATTATCGGATCTAAAATTATAAAAGATTCATTAATTTAAATTAGTAAAGGATTATTTATTGTATCGAAAAAATTCCTCTTATTAAAAATGTAGCACCTAAAGATATTAATTAATGTGACTTTTTAACACGTTCGCAGACACTAAACATTTCATGAAGTTGCAAAAATAGGCAAGCAATTATTTATGATAATACGATAATTCAAAAAGTTTATATAATCATTATATTATTTAGTTGTCACTTTTTTACAATCTATTTTTCTCAGTGTACTATTTGATAAACTAAAATTAAAATTTAGTAACTTCTGACTATGATAATCAGTACAATACTGTCTACACCGGGAAATTCATTTGAATGTAGAAGTCATGTAACGCAGAGTTGGTGTTGTGAAATGAATATAGTGTTAATAGGCAATCGATCTGTATAACAGACATTAAAAAAAGCAGTAATTAAAACGTTTTCATCTAATTCTCTACATTGTACAAAAAAGAATCCCATTTAAAAATAAACGTTTACGTTGTTTAAGAAAAATAACAAAAGTTTTTTTTCAACTTCTGAGCAAAGAAATTTTACTCTAAATAAAATTCAGTCACAAAGTATGGAATACATGCAAGTTTTCCATGATTTTCAACTCATATTGAAATTTCCGAGTGCACTTGAAATTCATGAAATAATATAGATTCCATTCAGGAATTTCCTCCAATGCAGGATTAATGTAATGTGGAGGAACTCAGGGTAGTATAGTATAAAACTTACATTATACCAGATACAAAAAAAACTTCATTCATTTTCTCACAAAAGAGCACTATTTCTTTTTTACACTATAAAAATTCTAATGAAAGAATCGAATCTTGTTAAATCTGAATTCCTGAATGTAAGATAGAGTCTAAAATAAAATTTAAACAAAACTTACACTGCATTTTTATGGAACCAATATCACTGATAGGACCACAAATTGGTATTTGCAACGGAGTAATATCAAAGGCTGTCATGTCATCTTCACCACCGCCTTCATCATCATAATTGATTATGTTTTCACGAATGTCGTCGTCGGGACCAGGATATTTAATATGAGCTTCTCGTCTACGATTGTAGACAACAAAAACCAAAACTAAAACTAAAGATATCTTTCGTTAATTATCCATTTTAAAAAATTAATTCTTATATGCATGCAAAATAATTGCTTACCTAATAAAATTAATAAACAAATTAAAACAACTAAAATAAAATTTCGTGAAGCAATAATAGCAGATGCTGACAAGAGCAGTTCGCAATTACCACCCGTGTAGCCTAAAGGACACAAACATCGGTAACGATATGGCGGCTCTAAATCCTCACAAGTGCCGCCGTTAGTACATGGCAACCATAAGCATTCATTCTCATTGACACAAGTGCTTTCGAAAAATCGATATCCAATTGGGCATCTAAAAGTACATTGATAATGAAGCGATTCTTACTTACCATTAACATAACTGCTGATCTATGCATTTATGTCTTTATTAGTCAGTTGCACTGAGATTCGACAAACTATCATGCATTTTAATAGTCTACTAAAACGTGCATAAATAATGAAACTAGAGTGCATTTTGTTAAATTACTTAGAATTATTAGAAGGCAAACTAAAATCGCCGCAATAGCTCCCATGCTAAATTTCAAAGTTTGGCCCTCGTAATTCAATTCGCAATTTGTGCCCGAAAAGCCATCGGCACAAATGCAGCTGTAACGAGTTTTAGGATCTTCGTTAATGCATGTGCCACCATTGAGACATGGCAAATCCAAGCATTCATCCTTATCGATGCAATCCTTATTATTATTAGTTGAAATACGCCCTTCACCACAACTGATTTTTAGTGCATGCAAAAAATTTCGATTAATAAATTAGAAAATGAGAATTTCGTTGTCTTGTATTAAAGTAACTATATTTGAATTATGCACATGTTAATATATAAATGTTTATAATACTTAATATTATCAAATATTTTTTAAAAACCTTTACTGATAACTATTTAAAAACGGAAAATTTTCTCCTGTATAAAAAAAGTACATGCAAAGACTGAATTTACTGGGATAAATTAAAAAAAAAGTAGCAGTGTTAGTTTGACTGCTTAATAATATAAAATAATTAATCTTGTTTCTTCCTTAAATAGATTCTAAGATGATTCTCGTTACGTATAACTAAAAAAAGAATTTTAAGTGACGCGATATCGTATCAGCAGGCGAAAATGTATAAGAAATAAATGAATATTCTTTTAAATTATTTATTGAGGATAGAGAAATCAAAGTCGATTCAGATTTTGAACTAAACTCTTAATAAATTTGGGAATGACTAATTACACGTGCAATATAGAAAAGAGTTCGATGTATTAGTATAAACAATAACCCTTCACCTTAAAGACAGTTAATTACTCAGTGCCATTAAAATCCTGTTTGTTCAAGAATATGTACTTACGCGCACTCGTAATCGTTCCAGAGATCAATACATAGAAACGGATCCGGACATATGACATTGGCACATGGATTATTTGACGAACAATTTCGTTCTACATTTCTGGAGATTGTTGCCTGTCCCCATTCAGTCCCATTCATTGCAGGTGGCAACGGTAAATGTTTATTCTCCAACCGAACGTCATCGATACAACCGCGTTGAAAATCAGCAAATACTTCAACAGCACGAACACCCGTGTACTCTGCTTTGCCACCAACATACACACCTTCTTGTTTGTCAATAATTAGCCATTGGTGACCAATAAATTCAAATGTCTCATTATAACGTCTACCTTCACCATTATCCAATTCCAGAATTGCAGAAGACCCATAACGACTAGCTTTTGCCACATGCCAATTACCATCATCCACCATAATCGAATTGATCCAAAGATCACGTTCTTCAGTCTTCAATGAGTTCAGATTAAATCGAAAATGAAGCCGACTATCCTTTACCTCCAGAATTGCATATTCCCGGTTGTGCTGATCACTAACTCGAAACAATTCACCATACTCTTCGCGTGTTCTGAATCGTAATTGTATTTGTGTTACAAAACGGTCCGGTTCAAAACTAAGTGCGTATTTGACGAACGATTGACTTTTAAACGTGGCTGGAATGGTTGGATATGAGCAATCTGGACCGGTCCAACCAGGGTCGCAAACACAACGAGCTTTCGTAAAGCTTCCCTTACAAGTACCATGCACCCAACAATTGGCTAATGCTTCGGTACGAGTACAAAACTCTTCAGTTTGCGGACAACCGGGAAAACTGTGGCGAGATAGACCCGGATGAGCCAAATCATACAAGATGGAGTTATGAATCAAGTTCTTAATACAACCGTCGAAGTGTTTTCCAGTTGGCATCGCTTGCCAATTGTACTGAGTCGGTGTAAACTGTTCAATGAACAAGCCGCCTAATTGTAGTGGAGTATTAACATTTAGGAATTCATTAAATACTGGTATGGTGCCTTGAGCCTGACAATTGCTGCCATCAAACTCTGATAAACTGCCATCTTCTAGCTCTGACACATCAGCCGCTTTACACAAATCAACCATAAATTTAACATTCTCTGAATCCCAGAATATATCTAAACGGTGCCACTGGCCATCATCTAATTTTCTTTTAGTGCCAATTTTAAGTTCCAATGTGCCAGACCCGAAATCGATCAAGAGCCGCGGATAACCTTGCTGTAACTCAACAGCAATGTAATCGGAAACTAAAATTTCTTCCGGCTCCGGAGGCACTATCGGTCCATTATATAACATTAAACCATCTGGTTTTTGTGTAATGAACTCAAAACTCAAATGTGAATTTTGACACATTGCCAATGGTTGATACCAAGCCCAGCCGTTACCTTTAAAACTGCGAGTAGTTTGTTGGCATCGTGGGCCGTTGTAACCGATCGGACATTGACAGCTCAAGCCGAATCTATTAGATGTGCATCGGCCGCCGTTAAAACAAGGCGTATTCTTACACGTTTCAGCCGCACTGAAATTTCGAGCACCGCAAGAACAGTCGGCCGACGTGTCAACTCGAACACCAACTAGAGCCGTTTTATTCGCATTAACCATGTAAGGCAACGAATTTATGTCCATGATATTAGTACACGAGCCTTGGCACACTTGACGTTCGTACAAACATTCATCAATGCCAACCATAGTAATATTGATACCGAGTTCGCGTTCAATATCTTCACGATGCATAAGAACTAAACCGTTTAAACGAACCGGTTTGTAATACGGAGAATTATAAGCAGAAAACCGAACGTCAGTGACCGGTGGATAGCGTTGCTTTAACTGAACACTAAATACGTCCACATTTTCTTCTGGAATGTCCAGTAACTTGGCAACTTTTTCACGAAACATTTGTGCTTTACTTTTGGTCAACTGTTGCGTTTGATAGTGCCAAATACGAATAAAGTCTTCATCGGTAATGCCTGAAATTCGAATAGAACCGGAATTCAAAACTGCCTCGTAGGAAATCTGTTTTACAGTAACAGTAACGTTTGCTGGTACGTCAGTTTGAGTATGCTTGCGATCGTAAACGCGGAATCGCAACTGATAGATTCCATCCGTTGTATTTTCCTTCATATAAATCATACCTGTGTCTTCATCCAATTTGAAATTTGGATGCTCTAAATTATCCCAATAGAATTTCTTGTCTGGTAAGTCCCAATCGTCTAAATCATAAACGTAAACACGTCCGATTTCTGTTTCCGGTGATTTTCCTTGATAGTTGTAGACAAATATTTCTTTCGAGCCCGGTTGCATCTTATAATCGTTCACATCACCAATAATCACAGTTAACGTATTAGTGCCGGTCATTGCAGGGTTACCATGATCTAATATCAAAATAGGAATATGATATTCCTTTTGTTGCTCACGATCGAAAGACGTTAAAGATGTAACCACTGCCATTCCATCACCATTAGCACCCTCTGAAAAATAAAAATAGAAATTTTAATCAAATTTAAAGACACAATACTACACTTATACATCTGTGTATGGCTATAATCATTCTTTTCATAAAATAACATCACTTCAGTAATGTCGACATTTATAATATATATTTGTCCCAGTTTATATAATAAATAACTATGGGCAATGTATTATTAACGCTCAATAAAAAAAGAAAAAAAACGAAAAATTACTTTTATTACTACCATAGTTCAACAAAATCGATTTGGTATTTTTAAAACTATATTTAAAAGTATTAATAATTATTATGAATATGTACGTAAAAAAATATGTACAAGGAAACATATTAACTAACATGTAAAATAATGATTCAATCGAAAAATAATAAACGAAAATAATTGCTTCTACTTTTTACAACTATGTTGTCATATTATCAGCAAAAGGACTTTTTTGCATTTGCTTCTTTTTAATTTTAATAAAATTTTTTTAAAGAAATTGTTTTAGCTAAATATGCATAAAAAACAATATTCATTGACATGTTTAAAATATAGATAATACTACAAATAAAACATTAACGGTAATATAAATTAATTTTTGGGAACTGTTTCGATTTGTACATTCGTAATACAACACATCAGTGGTTCTCGAAACGATTCGCAATGTTCTTATAAGGTTCGTAGAAATCTGAAGCTAGTTTGGGAGTCTCTGAAGACACCATGGAGTCCAGGTAAGGTTTTATATAAAATAATTAAAGTACGATTGATTTTTACTATTTTGGAAATTAAAATCAAAAAAGTAGCAATTTTGTTTCGAGTAAAATATAGATAGATGGTTAAACTACAACATGCATTTGAAGTATTGATCGTTATGTAATATCTTTTATAAATGAACACTGACAAAACTAATTTTCACTAAACGTGCCACTTGAAATAACAATGGTGTATATAATTTATTTCAATATTATCAAAGCTTATTTCTTCAACAAGATTTTTCTGTAGCTTTGTTACTTGGGAGTCAATGGATAAATTTGGCTATAAAAAAGAACTATTGCTATATTGTGTTCTATATTATTGTAGAAATATCGTTTAAAATGTTTGTAAAATGAGTTTTCGAATAATTTTTTTTGCCTTCAATTTAACTTATTTTCAAGTTGAAACTGAAAAACGTATAATCGAAAAGTTAAAATAAACTTAAAATAATCATGAACTTTTTTTATATTAATTAATGTTATTAAAAAACAGTGTTTACTTTGATCTTGTTCAACTTTAAACGAAGCCCTAATCATGTCATCAGCACCAGGATCCATCCTAAATTGAAATGGCGGTCCATTACTTTTCGAACGATCGTCATCATCTGTGGCTAAAATCTCAACAACTTTTCTCGGCGGTACGTGTTCCGGTAGCACGGGACGGTATGGTTTTAGAAGCGAGGTGCATTATCATTAATATCTTGTACAATCACAGTCAACGAAGCAGTTGCAGTCTTTGGCGGAATACCATCATCTATTGCCAAAATCTTAACCTGATGTCGCGGAGTTTCTTCACGATCAAGCATCCGTTGAATACTGACCGTCCCCTCTTGATTGATAGTAAACTGTCGATTTCGATCAGAAGATCGGTCAATCGAATATGACACTTTACTCTTACCACCCTGATCTGGATCAGTAGCCCGAAAACGCTCCAAACTCTTACCAACTTTTGCGTTTTCATACACGGAAACTTCAATATTAGGTCTATCAAATTGTGGTTTGTTGTCATTAATGTCACGAAGTCGAACCACTACCCATGAATACGCCACATGATATTTATCATTATCGTTATCTTCACCTTTGTCGTTCACCTGAATTCGAAACCGGAATCCGTTACTTTGCAATTGGTCCTCATAATCTAATGGTTGCACAATCTTTAAGGAACCGGTGCCATCATTATTGCGTACCATTGTAAATTTATCAGCACCATAACCGCTATTCTCAATTACTTTATACTGAAACTTATTGGTTTCGTCTTCGTCGTGAACAGTAACTGTTAAAATTGGCGTCTCAGGCAAATGAATGCCATCCGTCTCATCGACTTCGGTAAACCATTCGTCTTTAGTGAACTGCGGAGGCATATCATTAATGTCTTTAACACGAATTGACGCAGTACCAGTGCCCTTCATGCCGCCGCCATCTACAGCCACCACCTGTATCGAATAGTCAGGTGTTCGCTCACGATCTAAACAGCAAACGGCCGTTTTTATCACACCAGTATCAGGCTCAATTTCGAAAATCGGCAAACCAGTTTCCTCTTCAATAACATTTTTCTCGATCGAGTACGTCAATTTTGCATTGTTACCCTCGAGAGGATCATCATAGTCTATTGCATTCATCGTCATTACTACCATGCCAGAAGTGCCATTTTCGGTAACGTTACCCAGATAAACACCTTGCGGAAATGTTGGTGCATTGTCGTTGATATCCTTCAAATTGACTTGAACATCAGCGTAGCCGACCAAACCTTCGCCGCCTTCGTCTTGAGCAAACACTGTAAATCGCCACTGAGGCCGACCATTCGGTTGATCTCGATCTAGCGGTTTCAAAACATAAATCTCGCCCGATGTTCTATTTATGTCAAATTTGCTATTAGCCGGATTATCAGGATCGATACCTTGTCCTGTCAAAAAATAAACGATATTCTGCGGTCGATCCTTGTCGCCATCTGTTGCTGTCACCTAAATATTTTAAAAAACCCAATATTAACTACAATTGCTTTTCCTGAATTCTACAGCTAACAACAAACAACAAACAATATTCAAATTTACATGCAGAACCTAACAAGAAATTTAAACTTACAGAACAAGTGTAGTTGACGATTTTATCTTTTTAATCAAGCTCTCTTAAATATTACAAGACTGAATCACAATAAGACATTTCTAAAATCGAATCAAATTTTCCGCTTAATTAAACGTGTTAAATGCATACTGAAAACTGCAATTATAGCAAACGAATAATCTTTCGCAATTCAAACAATGTATATTTCATCGTTCAAATTAAAATTGTCGAACATTGAAACTCAATTTAAAAACATGATTCGATTTTCTTCAGAAACTTCTTCAGTAAAAACTTTTATTTCCGATTGAACGAAATTACATTACGTTTTGCAATATAAAAAATTTAACACTAAACTATGCTTGTGCGAGAGAAAAATCATCCGGAAACCATGAGTTCGTATTTAGACAAATGGCATGAAATAAAAACGATTTTTATAAGAAGCATACAGAGAGTGTATACGGTTGATATAAACCATCTCATTTGTATAAAAGCGAGAAAAATTTTGCAATTTTTTCTCCGTTTCAAAAATGAATAAATTTTCCGCTTTGGAACATTTTAATTATAACCGGAACACACAATCGGAAATAATAAATTTCAAAGATGAATATCCTTTTTTTTTACTTGCAGCAGTTTAATCGAATGCCTATTGACCAATTCCTCTTCAATTGTGGTCGTGTACAACTGATGATCGAACACCGGTGGCAAATCATTGACATCATTTATATGTATTACAACTTTTGTGCTGTTCTCATTAAGACTATCGGAAGCGACCAAAGTCAGCTCATACTAAATGCAATTGTAAAAAAAAATAAAATAACGTGCAAAATTTCTGGAGTGAAATAAAACCGCAGTGTGAAAGCTTTTAAATAATGTAGAAGATGCAACTCTGCTTTACATGCAAAAAAGTGATGATATTTCTGTTAAGGCAAATGCATGCAATAACAAATTTACAACGAGCAGTAGATTTTACGAACGCCATTTCTGGCAATTTTCTTATTCGGCGATAAAAGAGCACTTTGCTCAAATTGCAAGTGCTTTTAATATTTGCTCGTGAACAGAACAGTTCAACGCCGCAGATCTACTACAGGCTGCACGTGAAAGTTGCTAAAATATTAATTTTGCGAAAACCCGCCTGTAGTATTCTTTTTGGAAGAATCCGATCGTCTTCTTCCGTAATCTGAGTCCGATAAGTCGGTTTCTCAAACACCGGCGGATTATCATTTACGTCTTTAACATGAATTACAACCGTTGTGTAATTCTCTTTAAGATTATCAGAAGCTGCCAATCTTAACTCATACTAAAAGAAAATCGATCCGGAAAAAAGTTATTTTATTACGCGAAAATTAAACAGTGATAAAAAATGCAATAATTTTCATTCGATTCAATTGAATTTGCTTACTATTTTCTCCTCAAATATAAACAGTTCTACGAGGCAAATGACTGCTCATTTTGTATTCAAATTAGTACTAAAAATACTCGCATTTTTCTTCACATTTTATTAGACATTTCGTTCAAGACAAAATTGTTTTAATGAAATTTTCATGTTTATCTATGTAGTATTTTTATGCTTCAAAGCAAACTGATTTCAATAAATTTCCACAAACGCAGAATACTTTTAAAACTTTCAAAATCAATATGTTTCACCGCATAAAAATTTAATTACATACAAGTGAAAAGTTTTATTAAATTAACAGTTAAAAATCAACATTGTAATAGCATAAAAGCGTTAAATGATATTTATGTCTAATCTGTATGAAAAATTTTTATTTTAATTGTTGCAAATGATTCCGAATAATTCCTATGTAGTTGATATTTATACCTTAATTGTAAATCATGTTAAAATAAGTGTCCATAAATTTTTACTGAGTTATTGGCTACGGAGTAATAGTGTTTTAACTATTGTAATAAAAACTATCAATTTTACAGCTATTTTAAAAAAACAACTATTTAACTAAAACATACAAGTCGTTTACAAAAATTATGTGCGTATGTTAACATATTTATATAATTTTGTATGAAAAAATACACATTTTTATTACTCTATGAAGCTATGAAGCGAACATAATTTTATTAAATCAGTTTACGAATTCACAATTTTTGTGGTATGAATTTTTTAATGGTCAATACCGTAGTAAGGCTTTAGCGATTTTTACCGATAAGAATGCTTGATACATCTGTATCATCAGAGCTAACAACACCAACAAGAATAAATAGTGGTTTTCCCTTAAACTCGACCTTTCTTCATTACAACTAAATCCGTGTACACTAAAAAACAGGTTGTGTTTAAACGGAACAAAATATTAAAACACTTATATACATGTTACAACAAACCATAAACTATTTTAATATATATTTTATTAACTATTTAATTATAAATATGATTTTATTAGTTAACTGGTTAATTAGTTCACACATGACTGTATTGTCACGCTTTATATATGCATAAATAAAGATGATCAGTGCAAATATTTTTATGTTGCCTTCAATTCAGCTAAAATTTGTTATTTTCTTTATTTAAAAATTTAAAAAATTTAAACTATAAGCAAATATAATGAAAACTCAAGGATTGTGCATATAGCATACATGTTTTCTTAATTTTGTTTTAAGTCAAAAACTAACTTTAGTTTTTAAACCATTTTTTAAAATACCAGCTCAATTTTTTTAATAAAAAATATTATTTATATTTTACATTTTATTAATAACTTCAGCCACATAATCACACTTGGTAACAGTTCAGCTTCTTCTAAAAATATTTATATGTTGTATATGACGAATTTTATATAAAACCCATACCTTACATTAATTCGTTATAATAATACAAATTTACATAAAAAAACGGAGTGAAATCGGAAACCTAATACTAATTTTTATTTTTCAAAATTCAACACAAATAAATGTATAAAATTTACTTTAAGACAATTACTTTTCAGTTCAAGTATTTTTTGCTAGCAAAATTTAGAAATACATTAGACGAATAAGGGCGTTTTATTAATAAGATTTATAAAATTTTCAAAATAAATATATTATACTAATTTTTTTAGAAACACATTAAAAACTCTTTTATTACTGTCGTCAAACATATTTTTTAAATAAATTATTAATTTTTCATTTTCCTCCACACATCATATTAAGATAAAAATCTGAATACCTCATTATCAGTTTTTTCACATATTTCTTTTCTGCATACTAAAATACACTATCAATAATCATTATTTATTCTTAACTTGTAACTTTTTATCGATTCAACTTGCCTTTATAGCTTTTTTTGCTACATTTAACCAAAAGATATTTCACAAGCCCATATTTCATCATGAAAATTATTGCACTTTTCAGCGTCGTGTTAATTTATTTTAAAATAAAAAATCACTAACCACATGTTAAGTAATTAGGCAAGTGTACAAAATAAACTTACTCGTTTACGCGTTTCATAATCAAGGGCTCCTGCAACGTAAATGGCTCCAGTCATGTTCTTAACAGCAAAAGCGCCGCCAAGATTACCGCTAGTGATCTCGTAACGGATCCGGGAAGCTAAATTACAAAGAACAAAAGACAATTATTTTAATTTATTTGAGCGAAATAATTTTCCGTATGACATTTTTTAGGACGATGTATCATAAAATAGTGACTTTAATGTTCGTCATTTTGCAAATAAAAAAAATTTAATTAATTTATTTCTGAGAAACGGCTATGTATTTTATTTGTTATCAGTTACATAAAATAAATTCGGTTTGTTCCTTTTTACAAGCTTTACATTTTACGCATTTTTGTAAAGATGCCGAAACTTTTTCTCAATTTAAAGCCAATAGTCGTAAATTGAAAAGCAAATTGATATGCGAAAGCATAATAAAATTCCTCTCATAAAGTTCTCTAAATCCACATTGATCTTAACGTGTCAGAGGAACTTAGGAACATCACGGAACTGCGTATGAAAATTCAAAGCTAAATTCGTGAGATAATTGTCGCGTAAAAACGGACCAAATTAAACCGGCAATATTTCAATTTCAATCCACAGTGAAGAAAAGCCGAATTTCCGATCAATACTAGAATGAAAATTGCACTTTTCGCGTTCCTTGCATACATTTATTTAAAATATGAAAAGACTTCCTTCTTCTCCAATATTAAAAAAAAAATCTATATAAAAGAAATAAGTATTTTACAGCACTTAGAAATTTTACTGAAGCTATATGATATTCCATTATCTTTAAAATGGCACAATTTTCGCGACAAAAATCGATTTTTTATTTTCAGCAAACAATAATTAAGTCCTTTCAAATTTATATACACTTGGGATATATATACATAAATCAAAATTTCAAAAATATAATTTTAATTATAATAAAAATTGTTGTATAAATGAAGTGTTTGAAAGCTTTTTATTTTATAAACAACTGCAAATTGTTATCTCTACAAAAGAAAAAAACTAATTGAACACCAATAAAAATAATCCAGTATGAAGTTTTACATTTAAAATAGAAAACAACTATTTTTCGAGATTAAAATCGATTTTTTACATCGTTAATTTCATACTCAAATAGAGCAATTACAAAGTCATTAATTCGTACTTAATAAAACGAGATGTAAATACGATTTTTATTCAAATGAAAAGCTTAAATTGTAATTAATAATGTTCACATATTTCCTATTTATAAAAATCAAAACACTTGCATAAAACAGTAATCTAATTTCAAAACCGTTTCGCTTTAACCTTCTACGTAAGCGAAGTTATTATAATCAGTGGAAAAGCTATTTGTATTTTTATCCTAATAAATTAATTCCAATGACAACAAAAAAATAACGAGTATTTTTAGGCATGTATGCATATAGAACGTTGTATAATGTGAGTCTCTAAACATGTAACTAGTTTGTGTTGTATAAATCTAGAAAAGTAACGATGGCAAGAATTGGGCTTGTGTAGCTCTGTGAACTACGGTCTAATAAAGATCACTAGGCTATTTATACGTATGTACAGCTTAGTTTGAACTATACAGAATATTTGGTACGAATAAAAATTCACTTATTATGCCTATGTAAAATTACCTAAATTCATCAATACCCAAATATTAAAAACGTTAACGTCAAGAAATGATTGCTAGGTTATTCGAGTGTCAAATGAAAATTAAAAGTTAATCCATTTGTAAGCTTCGTTGTTATGTATTAAAATTAAAACTAAGCAAGCTGAAATTTGTAAAACGTATTTAAATTCCTCATACAACCAACAAAACTTTTACTAAATCAAAATATCTACTATTTTATTTTGTAGTAATAAAAATATTTTAGAACGTTTTTCTTCAAAACGTATTAGTCATATCTTTGTGATTAATATCTTAAACTGTTCATTTGATTGTTCTAAGAGATCTGTATATATACAAAAACATTTGTGACCAGCAGTATTTACCCTTTTGTCTTAACGTTGTTTAATAAAGGTTAGTCATTATAATGGCGATCAATATTATGCTAAGAAAATTTTAGTGATTTAAATTCATGTCAGTGGGTGTGAATATGTTAGTATTATATAAAAGTTCTATTTATTCAAATTAGTTTTCATAAATAACTTTTTAAATTTCTAAAAATCAAATCTAAACATTGAATTAACTTTTTGAATTTTTAAATGACACTTTAATATAATTGTTTTTAAAAATTCTTATTATTTTTTGAAAAATTTTACAATTAAATTTGTCTGTTTAATTTTATGATTTTAAGTACAATACAATAAAAGTTTAATAAGATTTCATTTTATGACTACTTTTATTTACCAAAATAAACCGAGTTTGACTTTTTAAACAAAAAAAATTTAACTTACATTCATCATGATCTTTTGCAGTCACCGTTAACACAGTATGCTGAATATCTTCATTTTCATCAACCTCTGCTTCATACAACGCCTTGTCGAAATATGGTGGATTGTCATTCTTATCGGCAATTCCAATTCGAATAAACTTTGTAACTATAAAATTCAATTACCATATTTTCTCTTAGTAAAGTTGAAAAAAGTATTAGTCCGATTTTTAAGATATTTCTCATACCCCACCCCACTTATATCTTCCATAAGTACGAACATTAATTACTAGGTTTTAAAATAGTAGCTGCATCTATATAATGACTAAAAACATAATATATAATTTTAATATAGATTATTTTTCTAAATTTAGTGGCATTGACTAAAATTTAAACTTAAATTTATCGAAATTTCTAACAAATTTTGTAAACGTCAAAACTGAAAAATTTGTTCGAAAAAATCATTGCTGTAATTTACATGTTTTGCTTTAGTTTGAACAAAGTTAATTAATGTAACTTAATTTAAAATTCAACTTTTTATGTATGCACAAATGACGTGAAAAGAAGCGTATCTAGAAAAACATGCGAAAGATTTATCATCGTTATGTTGCAGATTTTTTTTTAATTAGTAAAATATACTGTTGGATATAAAATACCCTCAAAAAAGAATTAAAATTGCAAATTTTAAAAATAAGAAACTTTTCCACGGAAATTTAAATAAAACCATAAGTTATTGCTTTTATAACATTTAATAAAAATTTATATGTGTACTTAAAAGCGAACTGTTCGTTAAAGCCCAAAAAAAATTCAACGGATCATTCATGATTTTCTTTTATGTGTAAACTTTTTTGATTTCCTCTATCTTATACAATTAATGTTATTAATAACATTATTTATTTCACAAAGTCAACCGATCTTATACAAACGCATACTGAATCCTTTCTTAACGAAATTCTATCAAATAAAGGTCCTTTTGAGAAAAATGAAAATGCGCATACAAGTTTGCAATCATTTTTAAAATTTTTCCAACATGTCAAACATTTTTTTAGGTAATTACACAATCAAACGAAAAATTATTTATTTACAGAATTAAAATGAGTCAAATTAGCAAAATTAAAGTCATTATAATCCTATAATGTTATTTGCATTTTTAATGGCATTTAAATATGATAGAGTTTACCCTACTTTATTTTTACGACATACAACAAATCTAAATATAATAACAACATATCTAATGTCTAATTAAAAAAGTTTTATCACTTATCAAAGTTTACAAAGCATTTTAAAAATTTTAGTTTCCTTGTGATGTTCAGTTTTAAATTGAAAAAATCTCGCTTAACATTAATAAAAGTATAATTACTTCTTATGTGCTTTTTTATCGAAGTCATTAATTTTCTAGCTAGTTTCTATTTATTATATTTTTGCAGTCATAATTGAAATTTTTCATATCAAGTGCCAAAATTTATAGTATATTTTAGGGGAAAAATACGATGCACATATTTTATTTTAAAAAATCGCAATAAGTTACCATAAATTTAAAAAACGACTAAAGTCCGAGCAATAAAATTTAGTTTTTTTAAAAAAAAATCACTTACCAGAATTAGGTTCATTATTACTGTTCGGTCTAGCAGAAGGCGCTCCATCACGAGCTTCAACTTCCAGGGCATAAGCTCCTTGTTTTTCACGATCGAAAACCACTTTCGTAAAAATTTCACCTGTTTGTTGATTTATTTCAAAGTAATCCTTGCCTTCGTTTCGATCCGAATCCACTATAAAATAATTCACCTTTTTTTTTTAAGTAACAATACAATAAGATACGGTTTATAAAAATACTTTATAAAATAGTCTTATAGAAAATTACGACAATACAATTTACTTTTTCATTATTTTTATAGATTTATATCAATTAATTAAAAAGCATTTGAAAAATAACATTCTTCAATTTTAATGTTTACTTTTAATTGAGAAAAATGTTCCACAAATGGGTTTTCCCCTTATTTAATTTTTACAGTTAGTTCGTACCTTCCACATGTACACATCTTGTTCAAAATTTTAACCGTTTTAACACATTTTTTTAGCTTGTAGTGAAAATGATACTTAATGTTAACAAAGTATACTCAAATATTAATTCATTATTTCGCTATAGGTACATTCAGAAATCCGATCCAGTGTACAATCTATAGGCCTTTTCGGAAATTTACTCTGAGTAACCTTAGTGAAGTCACATTTATTATGTCAGCAGTTTCCTTCTCGAAAGCTAATTCTAATCTGTTCGAAAATATTTATAATGTGCGCATGTAGACACCTTTAAACCCTGCTCGTTGAAAAGGTCGGTTAGAGATATGTGACGTAAGCTATGACGTAATTTTTTCCTTAACATAATGTAATTTTACAAACACAGTTTTTAAACTCTGTGTTACTCCTAGTGAATTTCCGAACGAGCTTTATGTAGTGTAGAATTAGTGACGTGTAGCGTTGGTATAGTGTAAAACTACTATATCCGCTGAGTTCTAAATTGCACAAAAATTTCATTTCATTTTGTCTTCACAGAATAGCACCATTTCTTTTAACGCTAGAAAAATTTTTTCTAAAAAAATAATCGAAAAGAGGCAAAAGAATGCCATTTCACATAAGACCCGAAAAAATAATTAAATATGGATAGAATCACTCAAAAAAATTTCTAAACAAAAGTGTAATTTTTTTAAACCAGTGGTGGCCAAGACGTCGACTGCGGTTAACTGTTCGATTGCAAAAGCTTTGAAAGTAGCTCGCAAGGATAAAATTAAAATATTTACTTCTTATTTAATTTTGTATTTGAAAATGTAAATATACTTGAAAATATATAACAACACTTAAGTACGATTCTAAACAAAAGCTCAATGTTTACAGCAGATATATGCTGATCAATCAAAACAACTTTTAAAAACAGACAACGGCTCATAAAGTGTTCATAGTCATCTGCCAACTTCTTACTGACGCATATAAACGTTCCATTCTCTCATTTTTTTTTACATTTCATTTTCCATTTCGCTTCCTCCTTAACTCAGACTACATCTACAGACAGCACAGATGCTTCAATGAATTTTGAGTGCTTTTCCTTGTTCTGGGAAAGAGATAACGCCACTTTTATATTTGATATGGCTAATTTAAATGGTTAATCACATTAAGTTATAAAGAAACTTTTCGATTATTTAATTATAATGCAATAATTTTTAATGCTTTTTACTTGATGTAATCAATTTAAATTTTTAGTGAAATTATCTCACAAAATGGAGGCGGCAAATTTGTATTGTTTTCATTAGAACTCTGAATGAATAAAAATCTTAAAATGAATTCTTTATAACAATTTACATTCATTATCAGTGATACCACTTATTTTTAAATGTATATCCTATTAAAAGTCCTATAGAGTAATTATTTTCAGGTTATTTAAATTAATTTAGAAACATTTGTTACCAAAACTATCATTTTTAATGAATTTTTAAGTATCACTAAATTAGTGCCTTATGTAGAAGTGTTTTACACGTTTTTTTTTAAAAAAAAATTATTACAAAAACTACTTATTATAATAAAATTTTCTTGGGGTAATTACAAAGAAAAACTCAAATATTTTAGGCTAAAATAAGTCGTATTTAGTTTTCATTCTTATTTTGAGCAAAAAGAATTTCAGTGTATTTAAAAGTTAAAAATGCGATTTTCACACTTTTTGTTTAATTTTTGCAATACTTGGCGTTCGTTAATTTTTTTCACTAAAATTATAAACATAGGTATAGAAATAGGCATTTCTAATTTTTTAATTTACGTTTCAGTAAAATAACTTTTTTAATTCAAGAGATAAAAGTTTTTGAAGATGAAAAACATTCCCAAAAATTGTACGCAATGATGTTAAAAAATCGCGAGTTTTTCGCATATGTTAGATGTTAGTTGTCATAAAATACTACTCATGTCTCATCTCTTTAAAACTTTCTTTTTGCTTAACAGTGTAAATAATAGTATCGAATTTTCATTTTATTAAATCTAATAATGACCAGAAGTCAATTTCATATTTATTTAACATCGTTTAGTGTATTTTACATATATGTAAATATACATAAAGTACTCAAATATTTTAACTTAAATCACTTTTCAATATAAAAGTGTTTATAAATTAACAAAAACTAATGAACATTCCTTACTTTATTTATAAGACAATTTTAACATACATATAGTAGATAATTTTACTTGATTGTTCGGAAATGTGCCATCCTTATCAATTGCATTCACTTGTGTGACTTTGGTGCCAATCGGCTCACCTTCCAAGACGGTTTCCTGTTCTCTTTCCGTAAACAATGGTATCTCATCATTTACATCTTCTAACATTATATAAACAGTAGCTTCAGATGCTAACTGCTGAGCTCCATTATTCTTTAAAGATTCAACAATTAAAAAAAATTTAAACTTAATATAAAGTCTATTTTTACTTCAACACGAATTGTTAAATTGTACTCTTTGATTGTTTCATAATCTAATTGATGATTGACTTTAATGTCAGCCCATGTGAAGCCGTTATCAGATCGTTGTTGCAAATAAAACGTATGATATTTATTGGTTTGTGCCGTAGAACCAGGCATTAAATGATAAAAGACCGTTGGATTATTTTCGATACCAGAACTGAAATGTTTTCACAAGAACATGTATTACTATTTTGTACGCATTTTATATATGAACTGATAAGCAAAATTATTGAACTCAAAAAGTAGATATCAAAAAACAAAAATCAAAATACAAAAATACAGCCACATGCAAAAATTGTGGCATCAAAAAAGAACTTTTAGAAACAAATTTTTGCATAAACATGCATAATTGAATTCCTAAAAAAATCACAGTGTCATAAATTTTACCGATATTTGACCAAAAAATGTAATCTACAAAAAAATGCGTGCGATAAAAAAACAAAAATGCATTCAATATTCTTCATAAGTAAAATATGAACAAAAATGTAAAGATAAAATTTATGACATTTTATAATATAGCATTATGATTTGAAATAGAAGTGGCCAACTTAAATGTTTAAAACAATAAACTGATGTGTATGTTCTCAATATTCGATAGAACCACAAAGCATAATTGTGCGCAAAACACAGTTTGCAGCACACCTTTATTTGCATAAACTTTAAACTCGAGTTCAAATTAGCAATATTAGTATTTACGTTTCTAATGATTCAATTCGAAATCTGTGCAATATAATACACAGTTTTGGAAATCTATGGTTTTTACATTACGTAAAGCTGTAAAAAAAACTATTTAGATTAATCTATGTAACTTTATATAACCAATTAAAGTTTTTAATAGGAAGCCATATTTTTAACGTTAGAAATTTTAACGTCTATATTATTCTCGGTTACTTAATGATCTTAAGACCACATTTTTTTCAATTTTTGAGACATCCTAAATTAATAAAATTATCATAAGTGTATTTTCAATTAAATAACTTATTCGAAACACTTCAACGACCACGATTTAGTAGCTACGCTTACGTTTATACATACATAACTGAGAAAAATAACATACGTTGTATTAGCAGTTTTTAATAGTTACCTAACTATTTTTATAAAATGGTAAATATAATCAAGAAAACGGTTCTCTTAAGAAATTCAAAAAAAAAAAAATTTATGCAACTACCTAAAAATGGTTAAATTCATGATGTACCTAAGTGTGTCATTATCCTCTATAAGACTTCTAATAACTAGGTTTGTAGTTATTAAGATATTTTTTATTCACTACATACAATGTGAATGCCGCACTATTTTCAATTATTAAACAACTATTTTGAAATAGTTGTATTTACTCTTTGTATTAGTTAAGAAAAATTAGCTAATGAAAACAATTAATTCTAAAAATGCTTTGTTCTGTGATAAAAAATGCTTAGATATCCTATAAATGATACACAGATTTAGGATTCCTGAGGCATAACTATTAAAACAAAACTGGATTTTAGATAAATAAAAATGAACTGACCAACTTTTTTTTTACATTTTTATCTGTTTTAAAGGCTTTAAATAACCGGTTTCTTAAATTTTGAAAACAATTGAATTTCATTAGTAAATGATGAAAAAATATTTATTCAAAAATATTTCCTTATTAAGTAAGAATTAATGATTTAAAAAGGGCAGATATGTTTAAAGGTTAGTGAGTAAATATTTCTTAACATTGTGTCATAGAATTTTACAATTAGGATATTAGCATGATCTTATTCTGATAAAAAATTCTACTGAAATATACGATAAGCAAACTTTTTTTCTTACAATTAGCGTAGCCCTATTTAACAATAGATTGAAGAAACTGACACGTATTTTATTTTCTACTAGCTTGTAGTAAAATTTTAAATACCGAAAAATCTGTCAGAATTTTTCTTGATTTTAGTAGAACTTTTTTTCATTGTAAAATTATAATCAAAAAAGAAAATAAAATTCTTATATACGTATGTTGTTTTTATAGTTACTGATATATTTGTATTTTATATACACTGTTAAAAATGAACTTAAAATACGAAACAATACTTATTTTAGGAGTGCGATTTTCCACTATATGTGCCAAGTATTTTTTCTTCTTAAATTTAATATACCTTTAAATTTAAACTTTTCCTCTTAAAACTAGTAAACAAATTCGTAAAATTAAAAAAATTAATCTAAATTCAAGACTAAAAATACCCGATTTAAGAAAAATTCTCCTTATTTTAGAAAATTATTTTAAGACTATTAAAATCTTGTAAATTTAAGAATAATTTTTTCAAACTTTAAGGATAAAAATTTTTTATATTAAGCATTATAAACTTAAATTTTGAAGGAAAAAATACTTGTCCCGCCTTAAGTATGTTTTTTTTTTAATTAAGCATTTTTGTGAGTGTATAATAAGAAATCACTCTTAAAACAAATCAAACTGGTTTAATTTTACAAGAAACGAATATTGATAGTTATTGTCATTATTATAAAAATTATATTGTAGAAATAGAAATGTTACAGATTTTAAAAACTGCTTAGCAAATCACAATTATTTAAAAAATTACCTTTGGCATTTAAAAGCAAGTTTCTATTAGTAAAATACATTAAAGTTTATTATTAATAACTTTGTTGGCCACATTACTATATTTAATTATTCAATTAACTGTAAAATTATGTTTAAGGAAAATATTAAGTGCATTTAAAAAAAAATTAATTGAATTTCGTAATATTTGGGTTCACACCATTTAATGTAATAAAAAAAGATCACTTTCATCTCACACTGATGACCGTGACAGTAAATTTTCTCGATTGTTCTTTCAGTATAAAGAACATCTTTGTAATTATAAACATGATTCTTGGTAATTATCACTGGATTTTCATGCGAAGTTTCCTTCTTAAAATTTTACAGTGTAATTTGCCGGATTTTAAGCACATATTTAATTGCTTTTTAATTTTGTCTTACTGTAATTAACATGTTTCATTTTTTCTCTTTAATTATAAAAAATAATAATAGTCTAAGATTTCAAGCTCACGGTATAAGTTGCTGAAATAGTTTACCGACAATTTCATTCAATTCTTCTAAATCTAAGAGCATGCAATTTTTAATAAATGGTGAGCTAATTAAGACAAAAAATGGACGAAGTTTATATCATGAGTTGTGTCCAAAAAGTCTGTCCTATTCGGGGCAGAGTTAAGAAGTATTTTTGCAAACTTACTCGGTCTTGTACAAAAACATAGGAATTGAGTAATTCTAAGTAACTATGACGTAAAATTGTCCTGTTCGGGACAGACTTTTTAAACACAACTATAAACGAATTTTTTATATTAGCAGTATGTGAATATAAATACATTAATAACTAAATTTCATACACTTATTTACAAATAGACATGTGTCTATTTAAATACAAATCTGCAAGTCATTATATAAATTTATATTAAAAATTAGTCGTTTCGTAAATCAGACTTAATTTGAAACATAATTATCTAATATGTAACTTTTTAAAACTAAATTTAATACCTTCAAAATCAAGTTTGAAAAGATTTCATTTCTTAAATAATACAACCAATAAAAATATATGTAACCTTTGTTATAAAATATATTAAAAACATAGACCTAATTTATATAGACTGCGACTTTATGTACTTTTTTATTTTTGCGCATATTTACTCCTACTTCGGAAAGCGCATGGGCTAAAATGAGGTATATGAAAATCGGTTGATAACAGTTTCGTTAAACAGTTCTTTTAACTTTTGATTTTATAATCAAAATAAGTACAGGAATTAAAAATCATCTATTTTAAATATTCTTTGGGAAATTCTATGCAATATGACTAATTATAGATCTAAATTTTGAATAAATATGTTTAAATTCTAAATAAAAAATATCAAAAATCAAAAGATTCTTGTTCTTTACTATATTTATTCTGTGAAAGACGCATTTCATATTATACAACTTTAAAAGTATAATTCTTTTAGACTTTAAAACATCAAAAATGCATATGCACTTTTCAATAGGTACTTTCGTAAATCCAACCCAGTTAACCTAGCTATGATGTCATCAGTTTAAAAGCTATTCTGCATACAATAAATTTAGATATAAATCTTAATGACCCAAGTATGTTTACGGACATACTTTGATTAGCTAGTGTTAACTGGGCTGAATTTGTGAAATCACCTAATGTAATAACTAAAAATTCGTAGAAGCAAAAATATCTTGAAATACGCAGTCCATTTATAATAAGTCCATGATCATAAGCTATATATAAATAACCGTGATTTAAAAATATTTGAATAAAATTGCAAATTTTGATTTACACGACTTGAATGCTTACTTGTAAATTCGTTAAATATAGTATGAAATATTGTCATAAGTATATTAGTATTCACATCTCGGAAAAAGGAATATGTTCAAAAACACAATGATCATATATGAAAAAAATGAGGTTTAAACTTCTAAAAAAAAGATCAAAACGTGCATGTTTACTTGACTTAAAAAAATGAAATACACAAATAAAAATAATGAACAATTAACCGTAATTAGTGACGTGCTTGAGCTAAGAACGGTTCGTAATTTAAAATTTGAGTAAATGGTCATAAAATATGTCTAAAATAAAATGTTCGCAACAGACCTTGCTTTAACTGAAATAACTCTAGCACCAACTGGTAAATTTTCTTTAATATAAATAGGTCCATAAATTACATGATCCCAAACAGGTGGATTATTGGCTCGATCGACAACATCGATTTGAACCTCCACAGTTCGAGATAAAGGCGGATAACCTTTATCCTGAGCCATTGCTTCCAATTTATAAGTCTCTCGCTAATTTAATAATAACATCATAATTTTAATATTAAATCTTTTACAATTAACATCATTTTATATAACTCTCTGACACGGTCAAATTTGGAAGCAGGTTGGATATATTTACAGAACGAATAGTTGTTTTTTGATAACATTTTTACCATTTGATATTGAAATAAAAATCTACTTACATCGTTAAAAACTCGACAATTACACGGTTTTTTAAAATTAGATAAAATGTAAATAAAAATGTTATCAAAAACTGTTAGTTAGTTTATCGATGAAGATACCAACCTGGCTTTGACCGATATCACATTCGTACCAACTGTGACATTTTCTTTAATGTGAATGGGGCCGTACATATTTTGTTGCCAAATCGGAGGTTTATTGTTTTGATCAACGACATCTAGTTCTACTTCAACATCAGCATAAGACAACGGTTTCCCGCGGTCCGAAGCACGTACTCGTAATCGGAACCTATCACGCTAATATAAAGGTTTTGCGTCATTTCAACAGACGTCATTGGTTCCTTTTATAATTGTACTCTTCTCATTTAAAATAACATAAATCACATAGCATTAAATAACAGAAACACATTCATCAAAGCACAAAACATTCGAGCTATTAAGCTGATATTTTAAAAAGAAAATAACAATACTTACTATTTGAGAAAGTTTCATAACCTGTAAACTTGTCATTGTTCGTTTCTCAAATACATTTTTTACGAAATTAACATTTTAAATTCTCATTAAATTAGCTTTTACTATTTAATGAATCTTATTTTGTCAACGATTTTGCATAAGAAATTATAATTAATTTCTAATTGCTTTTTTCGAATTTTCCCGATAGAAATTTTTTTACTGTTAAACGATTTTTATTGCCCATATTTTATAGAGTTGCATCATCAATAAATAAGTGTAATTGATATCTCTTTAATGACTAAGGCAAGTTAAATTTATGTTTTAAGTTAATTTATAGAGACAAAATTTGATTCAAAAGTGTCAATGAATTTTCTTCTAAAAAGCGCTTGTTTTTTATTGTTAAGAAAGAAAAAAAGAGACTCTGTACCTCAAGGTTGAAAAATAACAAGACTTATAAAATATAATAGTCTCTAGCAAGAAATAATCATGCTTTGTTATTGTTGGTGAAAATAATGCACCTTTGAGAATAAATTTAATTTTATTTTTAATTTATGATTTTATTGCAATAGATAGTATAAATAAATGACTTACAATGAAACTTATAGCTTTGTTGCGCCATGTTTAGAATAAATTTCCTAAATATTTTTGCACAAAAAATTATTGTTTTATTACTTAATTTATTTGTTTAATTTAAAGGATTAGGCTTTAATCTGATAGGAATATTCAGTACATTAAAGCTTCTTATACAACTGCAAAATATATAATAATCACCAAAATTTAGATCCATAACATTATTAAAAATTGATAAAATATTTATTAAATTAATAAACTTCCTTAGATGTAAGTTACTGATTTATTTTTTCCAATATACTTAAAAAGATAAGTATCATTTGTCTTCTAATTTTACTTAACAATAAGTTGCGAGGATAAATCTGAACACAAATAAACATTTTACTTCGTATAATATACAATATAAACACTGTTATAAATATATCCTTTATAAAAATTATATAACGTAGAATAAATTTATAAGAAACTTTAACAAATTTCAATCACTCGTAGAACATTCTTTTTAAAAAGTTTAAAATTAATCTATATCGTATCTATTAATCACAAGCTCATTTCAAGTATCTAAAATGTATCTATAACTTAACTCTGAATAAAAACGACTATTTCACGTCTTTTTATTAGCTAAAAGAGATCTAAATTGCATCTATTTGATAACTGAAGGTTAAAAAATGGTATAAAAAATATATTTCTCCCACATGACTACATCGTATCTAAATTAGTCTCAAAATTTTTATACTTGAAATATATATAAAAGATACTTTTTAGACGATTTAAGATCGAATTTAGTTTTATTTTAGATACAAAATATTCTACAGACATGTATTTTTAGTTGTATCACTCAAAAAAATGATGTCTTCAGTTTCTACGAAATTTCTAAATAGTTAATGATCAGTATAAAAAAAGTATGTTCTCTATGGTACATAAAAAATTTTCATTAAAACGAAATATCTTAATCTGATCTCTCTTATTGCACGATACTAAAAGTGAAGAAAATTTTTTTTTTCATTTTAACCCAAATAACAACAAATGTTTTCAATTTTTATAGTAAAATCACATTACTTAAACATTATATAGGATATAGAAACCGTTGCCTTCCCTATATATTTCCGAAAAGTTTGTTTGTAAAAAAAATTACAATTAATAAAATAAGTCATTGCTTATTTGATGGTAAGGATTACTAGCAATTTATTAAATAAATATCGAAATTGTATATATGGTAGAAAAGGGTAAAAAATAATTTCAAAGATTTGTTTCAATCAACTTTTCATTTTGAGTTTTTTAAAGAGGTAATGTTATGTACTATAATTAACTTCACGCACGAAATGAAGTATAGGAATTTCTTCGAAAGAATTACTTTTTTGTCATAACTAAAGTATTTGTCTTTTATTTAAATATGCAAGTACATATAATTTTACTAAATACATTATTCAATTTTTGAAGAATACTAAACCAAAAAAATCCTCTCTGTAATAAATTCATGTTAAATGACTCTTAAAAAATAATCTCTAAGTTCTGTTTATATCAGCAAATACGTAAACAAACAAAGTATTCAGATATGATTTTTTTAAATTTTAAAATAAAAATATCTAAAAAAAATGTAGAACATGTTGAAATATTACCAAAAATTATATTTTTTTCATTGTAAATAATAATGCTATAAATTTGATACCCCGTATCTGTATCTTATAAAGCAGCGGTTCCTAACCTTTTTGTACAATAGAGCAGGGGTGGCCAACTTATATGTACGTAAAATCGAATTTTTATTTGAAAAATATATAGCAATCGGCTTGTTGTCATATGCGTAGTCTAAGTTCAAAACTCACGCGTGCAGGGGAATTGGAATAGTATGAATAATTGTTAACAATATTTATTAATTGAAATTAGCTACACATAAACAAAGATTAGAATTCATTTCTTCGTGTATATTCTGTGAAAAAAATTTGTACGCGATACTTTTGACTAGTACTGTATGTTAACATAATAATAATTTTCATTTTCGCACATAAAAATATGAAAAAAGCGCGATCGACTAAAATTAACTTCGCAATTGACCTGTTGGCCACTCCTGCAGTAGAGCACATTTTACGCTATTGGTAAAGTGGCGGGTGCCATCTGTTTTTGATCGACAAATTTATTCCATAACTTGCCAATTTCCCATAATTTATTTTCTTTTATTTATATTTCGTAAATAAACAATAAACGAAAATGATTTAAAATTATAAATTATTATTCAAATATCATATACACGGGAATAAATTTTTCTCTGTCGAACAGTAGCAGGCATATACGAATCGTTTCGCGAGCACCCTGATACCTACGGGCATGGGGTTTGGAATCTTTGTTATAAAGCATTGGTTTTTAAAGTAATCCCTACATTTAATACCATTTAGAAATCTATAAACAATTAAAATTGAGTAGAATAAAGATGTCGGCGTAAAATTTATTTTAAAATAAAAAAGTGTTTTTATTACGAAAATTAAAATAAGTAACGATAAATAAAATAATAGCGATTTTTAGACCCTAAATAAAATATAACTATATCTGGGTTTCTAAACCTTCAATTTTTTTTTACCTATAATTTTTTTTTACAATTTTGATTAAAAAATCGTTAGTTGAAACATATTTGAATTTTTTACTTTAAATTTAAAAAAAATGCTATTATATTTTTCTCAATAAATGAAGAATGTAATTAAAGTACTGAGAGTTACCTAATATCCTTGAAAATAAACACTGCCAAAACTTATTTACGATGTAGTGTATATAACTTGTTTCATTATTACCAAAACACATTAATTGTTTTACTTTATATATTTATATAAATTTCACATTTGGGGATAAGTGGCCCAAAAAACCACTGTCAATATCAAAAACCATTAATTTATATAGCCAAACTTCTTAGTTCTTCAATTTCATAAAAATCTTGATTTGCTTTAAATATAAGCTGATTCAAATTAAGTAATTGAAATGATGACATAAATTTATATTTTTATTAGAATTTCCAAATGAATATTTTTAGCCTCTATTCTTATAAAATTCAAACTTTTTATTCAACAAATTTATTCCCTTATTCAGATCTAAAGTTAAAAGCGATAATTTTTATATATTAATATTAAACTAACTTTCAAATGACATTAAACATAGTTTTGAAAAAAAAAAACAAACTCTATTCGTTTTAAACAAGAATATGAACAATAGAAAATTCAGTAATTGTCTTATAAATTAAACCTAAGCATACAAAGAAGCTTTAATGTACTTGATAAAAACTCTTTATAATTTTAATTGAACCAAATGAAAATTAAATAAAATTAATTTGGAAAATAGTTCATAAATTGATAATATTTAGGCGCATTTAGTTTTAAAATATTAATTTTTATTACTTCAGCAAACAATGCATATATATAAAAAAGCTCTAATTTTGTCCTTAAAAGTATAAACATCTACAACAAAAACAAGATGGCATGCAAAACTACTAATACAAATAACTAATTGATAATATTAAGAGCAAGGATATACTCAAAAATCTCCTATTACGAATATATCCAAAAATCAAAAAGAAAAAATATAAAAAATCCAAAAACCAAAATGTTCACAAAAATACGTAGAACCGATGATCTAAAAATGTAAGTTGTTAGTACGAAACCCCATTAACACTACGAAAATGGTCACAACGATTTCTTTACTCTTCAAAAAAGTATAGAAAAATAAAATTAAAAAATCTCCATCAAAAAAATCACACAATTTCTCAAAAATCAAAATCAAAAAAAAACATTCAAAAATCAAAAAAAGTTCATTCAAAAATTAAAAAAATCCTTGCTTAAAATAAAAATCGAAAAAAAAATTGTGCAATTTTTTGTGACTTTTTTTCTTAAATAAGTGCAATAAAAAGTACTGTGCTTTTAATAAAAAAAATTATAAAGTGAGAATCGCAATTAAATTAAATAAAACTATTATGTATTATCAGACATATTGTGCAATTTTCGTGTGAATTTGTGAAAAAAATATGGCAAGTGTTAAAGTTTAAAAATAAAATAAGCTCATAAATAGAAAATAAATATCATTCAAACTCACAAACATACACTTACTTAAACCTGTATTTGAAGACGTATATACTCATAAATAAATAAAATGAACTTACGTCCAAAGGTTTCTTTAAAACAATCCAACCGGATTCCGGTTGAATTTCAAAATATTCGAGATCAAACGAATTCTGTGGGGCACTTAAGGAATATACTATGGCACCATTGTTATCAGCATCTTCATCACTGGCCGATACTCTTAAAATATTCGTACCAATGCTAGCATCTTGTTTAACATTTTCAACATATTTCTAAAGTAATGGAGAAAAAAAATAATTTAAGAACGTCATGAAAATATTACAAGAAAATATTAATCTCGTTAGAAAACATTAAAACAAAACTGAATTTTTCACTACTTGGTTATAAATAACTTTTTTTTCTTCAAAAATTAATGAATAAATTTATCTTTTTTGAAATAAATCAAATGAAATTAAATTAAAGTTTTCTTTAAAACAAAATGAAATTTCAACAATTTGGGAAAAATTCTTTAAAAGAAATCGATTTGGTCTTCAATCATAATTAATAAGTTTATTCATTTTTCTCTTAATATCAAATAAGATTGCATCAAATTAATTGAAATCAAAATTATTTCCAAAAAATCAAATTCGTATTGCACTTTTGAATTCGTTTTCGAATCACTTTAAAAATGTTCAGGAAGTTTCTGATTTTTCATAAATCTATAAATAAGTACTTATTTTTGTACTTGTCATGTTCGTTTATAATGTGTGAATAACAATACGTTCTCAAATGTTTATTTTTACTTTGAACGTGGAAAACGTATAAAAGGGGAGGGGAAGTACGACAGTACTCACTTGACGGTCGAACAGCGGCGGGTTGTCATTGACATCGGTAATTTCAACAGTAAACGAGCAAACGCCTTCTAAGGACGGTTCACCTTGATCGGTTGCTTTCACGGTCACTGAAACGAATTTGCCATCGTCACCTTCACGGTCGAATACTTTGTTCGTTGACACCTCACCCGTTTCTTCATCCACCGTAAACTTGGTACCCTTTTGATTCGGTTGCTGAACTATTGAGTATTTCACTTGACCATTGACACCCTTATCTTCATCCGTAGCATGCACTTTAATAACAGGCGAACCGTTTGGCGCACCTTCCTCAACCTTTGGATAATATGTACCTATAAGTGTACAAAAAACGATAAATTCATTTTCACTAATACGAATTTATAATTAATATCAATAATATTTGAAAAATTCGAAGAAAAAAATTAACACCCAAAAAATTAAATTTCACAAATCAGTTACAATAAGTTTGTTAGTGAATTGATATCGCTAAAATTTTTTCGCTTAAAAATGAAAAAATTTCTAATGTTAAACGCTATACAGTTTATAATCAATAAATTGAATAATACGACTATATTTAATAAAAAAGTTTAATACTCGTTTGAAAACGAAAATTGTGTTTTTTAATTTTCTTAAGCAAACTTTAACTTAATGTAATTAAATCAGTAATTTGCCTCCAGCTAATTATTAATTTTAATTTTCATAATTATTAAAATAATTTACATGACAATTTTTTTTTAAATTTATAGCAACTTCTTTTACGGTATCAGTTAAAAGCAATATATTAAGCACATAGTTATTTAAACCCTATGAGATGGAAGCCCAACTATCTTGGGTTATTCTGACAATGTCTACAGAAGATAGAGTACACAAATAAAAAATTCACTTATTTTTAAATATCTATTTGAAACTGGAGCAAGTAGTTATTGAAGCGGCATATGATTACATGAGTTTTTTGCTATACAAGTATACAAATATTAATTTCAAATATATTTTTATTAAATCATGATATTTTTATACTAATCTCAAATATAAGTAGATATTTTAAACCATGTAAAAATATTTAAAAGTTTAAAATTGCCAGACAGAGTCACTAAATGAACTCTGTTAGAAGTAAGATTTTTGACCCTCAAAGTACATCTGAGAGTGTATAAATTGACACTATAAACTTCACAAACATTTAGAGCTTAGCTGCGCCGCATCTAATAAGAAAATTAGATGGAGTCGAGTAATTAGGGAAAACGACAGTAATGAAAACTTTAAAACGTTAATGAAAAATTGATATTAGATTTTCGGCGCCTGAATGAGTTAGTCATTATTAAAACCTTCCTCAAAGACGAAAATAGTCAAAAATACATTCAATAATTGATCTGTGTCGCTCTTCTAACCTGAAATTACTAAGAAATGGCATCAGATTCAAAGTAAATCTGAGCTATCATCTATCACTTTACTTTTTTTTGGAATACAATTCGGTATTCTACAACGCTAACAAAATCGAACAAATTAAATAGTAAGTCTACCAAAACACCTTTAGTGTACAAATTTATTTTTTACTTTTCGAAAAAATATCACTGTTTTCAAATAAGTCAATATTTTTAACAGACGTGATCTGCAAAGAAGTGTAAGTTGCTTCTAAATAAAGGGTAATGATTATGTTGTGATAATGGTACAAAAAAGAATATTCACCATGCCAATAGGATTAAAATTTTAAAGTACATCCAAAGTAATATCGATTAACCACTTAAGTTGGTTGTGGATCTCTTTAAATCACAAATAAACCAAGAAAAATACTAGAGTATTATATCACAAAACAGTAAATATGTAAAAAGTATTTTTTTTATGAAACCTTTAGCTAATGTATTTAAAATTCCATATTATATGTACTACAATTGTACACAAGGCACGTATTTTACGTGACTCGCAAACAATGTGTTAATAATGTTATTAAAAAGTTTGTTATAAATGTTTGCAAGTTTATACGTAAAAATTACCTTTTTTTATTATTTACAGTTTTATTCAAAGGATTATCTAACTTTATTCCTAATCTTATTAAAATTTCTTTCAATATTAAGAGTAATAAATTGGTTTCTTCATCATTGTACATACCACAATCTTTGAAAACCGGCTTGTTATCATTAACGTCTGTTATAAAAACGACCACAACCGCCGTACTAGTATGAATTGTTTCGTCGCCCTTTACGCAGCATGATCCATCGTCCATTGCCGTTACATTTAGCTCATACTTATCTCTGTCCAACGTAATCGGTCGACTATGCAATCGAATAACACCAGTGATTTCTTCAATAACGAATTGCCCAGAACTAGTCGTACCGCCAACGAACCCAAAGCGAACATTATCACCATCTTTGTCCGAAGCCACCACTGTGGTTACTAAAGTGTTTGGACCCGCGTTCTCATCCACATTCGGCGTGTACACTTGCTGCGAAAACTTCGGCTCTTCATCGTTCTTATTTTTTGTGTAAACTCGAACCGTTGCAGTTCCCTCTTGCGGCGGATCACCCTTATCTTTGGCAGTAACCGTGAACTCGTAATAGGCATTATTATTATCAGCATCCAGTTGCTTATTATTGGTAATTACACCTTTGGTATCGATCGCAAAATGATCATCAGAAACCGAGTACTCGATCTCCGAATTCGGTCCACTATCCGTGTCCGTTGCTTTCACCTTCAATATACTGGTCCCAAGTGCGATATCTTCGTCTATATTATGAGCTTGATAATCGGGTAACTCAAATTTCGGTGCATTATCATTAACGTCAGTTACACGTATCGTTAGCTAAACATTTTCCGCATAAAAAAGCATTTCAAACAATTACTTTAAACGTAACTTTTATTCATTTTCTTAACTTTTTGATTTATTACGCTCGATAATTTTTGTTTTCGTCTCGGTTCTAATTACATTTCATATTAAGTTCGTAAATCTAACTATATCCCTTAATGACATATGAATAATAGACGGTATTTTTATTAAAATTTTTTAAAAACTTCAACTACTTTTTTGTTTCGTTGGAAAGTCAGTCAATCAAATTAATAATTTTCTTTTCGGTGTCCTAATAAGCTTATGATTTTTTCTATTAATTTTTCCCCCTAAAATTTAAATGAAAATCCCAAAAAAATATTTTAAAAAAGTAAATTCCTTTTTTATTTTATAAATATTTATAGACTTGACCATAGAATAAAAGACGAACTAGAAAAATTAAGAAAGGCATGAAATTGATTTCAAGAAGAAAAAAAATAATAATATTCATCAGGTTAAAAACGATGTGAAAATTTTCGAAGATTTCTTTAAGTTCTCAATATTAAACATTTCAGTTGAATTAATTAAACTTAATTACAGTTTAGTTACTATGTTCTTTTTTATTATAAAAACGGTTGGTTTTTTTTCTTAAGAAAAAATATCAGGGTGAATCCATTTAAAAAATGTTAAATGTTTTCCCCTGGCATTACAATGACACGAACATGTTTCTTATCAACAAATATAATTATGATCATTACTTAAAAAGCTTGAAAAGCGACACTTTGATAGAAATGAGCTTTTAATTACAACTGAAACTTCGTGGCTTTTGTTTTGATAAATTATTCTTTTGAAAAAAAAAAATTGACTGCTAAAACTATTGATAATTAAGTGAATTATAAAAAAATCGTAACGTACATATGCTCTTATTTAACAAAATGCAGATCACATTTTTATAAAAAAATGCATACAAAATTCCCGTGCATTATTTTTTTGAAAAAAAAAATCGAAAATTAATTTATTTGGTTGTCTGATAAGTTCGTGGCGATTTTGAAGAAAAATTCAAACGCAACTCGTTTAAATTTTGGTACACATTTATTAAACTATATAGGTGCCATTCTGTTCCATAATATTTCTCCATTTTTTATGCAATTTGAAAATACCGCCCTGCCAGAACCTCTCTGGTTCTTCGGCAAAAAAATTTCTAAATGATTTTTTATCTCGACCAAAGAGTTGAAATTTTTTCCATTAAGGCAGCGGTCGGGGAACCGAGATAAAATACCCGAAATGGGATAAAAATGAAATTTTTGGGGGTAAAAATGAAACTTTTGTTTAAATTAAATTTTTAATTATTGTTTTCTTTTCAAAATTATCAT
>AGDA01004910.1:0-10865 GCA_000281935.1 Mengenilla moldrzyki | reverse complement strand
AACCAGCTTGAAATTTTTTTAACGGTTCGGTTCGCGGTTCGAAATTTTTTTAACGGTTCGATTCGGTTTGGTCCAAAAAAATTAGCCAGGTTTTCGGTTCGGTTCGGTTTGGTTCAAAAAAAGTCTGTTAGGCTTTCGATTCGGTTTGCGGTTTACATCATTTCAAATGTTGTAACGCCTTGGCTCAAAACATGAGCCATTTTGCGGATGTCTTCATTGTATTTTACTGAAATTTCAAGTATCATTACCACAGAAGATATAGATACGCCGACACCATTTTGAGTGGTTCTGAGCGGTTTTGGGTAAAAGATAGCGCGTTAAGCGATCACATGTAATTTTATTACTAATGACGTCAAAATTTCGAATAAGAGTACATTGTTTTAGTTTTTAAAAATGTGCAATGGAAATTCCCAAGTAATGCTCTCTTACCTCTTTCAGGCTACTTTTTTGCGATCAATACCAACTTAAATGTTCGGGGTTTTTCTTTTTCAAAATGGAGTCGGCATATCTGTGTCTTCTGTTTCATTACTGCCAGGGCTTTGAACCGAACTGAACCGGACTAATTTAAGCCAGTTCACAAAATTTTCAGAAACCGTTTCTCGGTTCAGTTCACGGTTCGAGCTAGTTTGAAATTTTTTTAACGGTTCGATTCGCGGTTCGAAATTTTTAAAACGGTTCGGTTCGGTTCGGTTCGGTTCGGTTCGGTTCGGTCTAGGAAAATCGGCCAGGTTTTCGGTTCGGTTCGCGGTTCAAAATAAATTGAAAAAATCTCAACGGTTCGGTTCGGTTCGGGAAGCCCTGTTAAATATACATCGGAGAAAATGTATATGAATATTATTAAAAAATTAACATATTAATTCCATCGTCTTTAAAAATAATCATATTTAGCCAATTATCAAGTACAAAGGGCAAAAAATATGATCATTTTCAAAATTTTTCTATTAGAACCATTTTCTTAAATAATAATTCAATTTATTTATTAAAAAAAGTTTATTTTCTAAAAATTTTCAAAATAACTAAAAAGACCATTTAGGTACTACAAAAGTCAATAAACATGTATTGATATTTGTCATAACCGAAAAGGAATGGAAAAGATAACGTCCATTTTTTGTTTACGTGAAAAAAAAAACCAAAGTTGAAACTTAAAAAGAGTAAAACGAAAATTGTTCTCTAAAGCTTATTATTATTGACGATTGCGGCTGCAGCTGCGGCAACAATTTCAGCACCAGTTTCTTCGTCAACAGACTGTGAACCAGCTGTTGAAATTCGTTGCGGCGGCTTTAAAATGACCGTATGTTGCTGCTGTTGTGATAACTTTTGTTCGATTTCTGTTGTTCCCGATTCAGAGACAGGACCATTTTCATACTCAATATTGATTCCCGTTGCTACTCCACTAGTACTCGGGTTCACAGATCCTACTTTGCCACTGACCAATTCACTGTTACTATTCACAATATTATTATTTACCGCTGGCAACGTCGCTTTCGATCCCTCTACTACTTTTGAATCACCCTCTGTTGACGACATTTTATTTGTTACAGATACGGCAGTATTTTCGCTTTTCTTCGCCTTATTTTTCTTCTAAATTACAATTTTGGTTTAGAAATAAATTTATGAAATTTACAAATAGCTTTTAGAAAAATATTTTTGGAAAATTTGTTACAAATGAAGACTTATTAGGCTGAGCGAAGCGAGGACTTTCTAACTCGAAAAAAATACGTGTGCGTTACGCGATAGCTTCCGCTACACTTTACTTATTTCGATCACATTTAAACTATAAATTGTACATGACCCAAATAATCACTGGTTAATTGTTTAGAAAAAAATTTCCATTGGAACAGGAATAATTTACAATTTTTCTATTGTGCAAAATAATTTGAAAAATAGATGGCGTCAATAGCAGATTTAAATAAACCAACGTGTATAAAAACCACTTGCAATATATATGTGATTGTTGAAAACATTGTAATTTTTTCAGCATGAACCTACAAACTTAGTTCAGTTTTTAATGCTAAAAAAACTATTTGTGAAGAAATTTAATTATATCACTTCATTTTGCGATTTCAGTGTACAAAATTCGCAGTCACAAATGCTTATTTTAGAATTTTATTAACTTACAATTAAATGTGCCAATGTTATCTAACTCACTATCTTAAGCTCCTAAAGATTTGTTATTGATGATGTTAGCGATATGTAATTGGTCAAAAAGTTTTGATGAAATAAAAGTGAATATAATTAAGGCAATACTATTATTAAAGGAACATCATATATACTACCATAACAACAATATAAATGTAGATGAACCCAATCAAATATCTGAAAATAGTGATTATACCCAGCATTTTTTAGCCTTTAATGATGGTGATACATTAGACATCTTACGTTTTACAGAAAAAATAGAAGTAAATTTTTCACAATCAGATCAATTAGATTATAATCAGAGGATCGGGAAAGATATTTTCGAAAAATTCTAAGGGTCAAATATCAATAACATTAGGAAGAAATTTTCAACTTTTTTCTCTCCAAAAACCAAATGAATAAAATCTATTAGTACTAGATTAAGAATGAAAGAAAACGAATGTTATTTTTGGTTTTCTATTTCCATTTTTCTGCAAGGAATAAAATACTTCTTTTTAACTCTGAAATTTTGTATTTTCAAAAGTAAATGATTTATTAAGCTGTAATTAGTCCCGATAAAATCAGAAAAGTTTACCTAATTTTGATACAAAATGTACTGCAATTTACTTAAGTGATTTTTTAGTTATGAATAAATGTGTCAAAAGCCTTTGAAAATGTGTTTTCAAAAAATACCCCTTCTACTAGGCTTTTTTTTAAATTATGGTAAAACAATAATTTTCTGATAGGTATTAACCTTCGAAGCCTAAGAGACAGCTCTAGGGCCTGTTTGAAGAAGAAAATGGGGATTTGTTTACTTACAATCGTGTTTGTTTACTTATTTGTTTTTAGATGAGAGAGAAGGAAAAATACGGGTATTGATTAAAAAATTGAAAACGAAATTAAGCACACAAATTTATGAAAAAACGCACTTTTTGGTTTTCAAAACTTTTTTCCTTGCAAATTAGAGACCTTTTAGAATAACTGTATGAAATTTTGTAACAAAATTAAAGACCTCTTTTTTTAATTTCTGTGATATTGACTTAAACTTAATAAGCTTTTTATTTTTGAAAATAAAAGTTCAAAAACAGTTTTTTATGGTTTCCAAGAAAAAGCGAATAGGAGGCGAAAAATAATTTCATTTACCTTCGTCTTTATAAATAATAACATATAAATAAATTATATAAAGTGTTTAATTTGATATTTGTGAAACTCATTATTTTGTTAAACTTTTTTTTGTGTCACATTTTTTATTTTTTTAGTAATTTAACTGTTCTTTTATAAAGCCACTATAATAATAAGAAAAAAGCGTATATACATGAATATATTATGTGAATATCAATTACGGAGAGCGGAGCGCTGTTTATTTCTAGAAAAAGTTGAAGTCATATTTCCTTTCGCAATTACAAATTTTAGATTATTCAGCGTTTTGAATAGTTACCTTATAATAATTCGAAATTATTATTTTTTCTGGTTTGAATTAAATTTATTAATATAAGAATTCAAATTTTTATATTTGGTGTATATATTAGGTTGATGCATATGAAATGTCGGATTTTTTTACGTGTGGACGTTTGTCTTCTTGTTTTCGTTATACTTTTGTCTTTGGCATAACCTCATTCATAGTCGTATTGTCCATTGCCAGAGACTCATTTCAGCAAAAGAAATTTTCTCAAGTGTTCTCTTTTGTTATTTCTTTTGAGTTTATTGCCGATATGAATTCTGCCGACATTCGCGTCATTTTCTTATATGAGTACAAACTTGGTAATAGTGCTGCAAAAGCTTCACGCAACATAAACCAGGCGTTTGGGGGGAATACTGTTAACGATTGAAAAGTGCAGCTTTGGTTTAAAAAAGTTCGGTCTGGCGATTTTTCACTACAAAACGAACCACGAGGAAGGCCCAAAAAAACTGAAAAACAATGATCTGAAGGTATTGGTGGAAGTGAATCTAACTCTATCAACTCTATCTAACTCTACCAGGATGTAAGTTGACCATACAACGAGATTGCAACATCTTTCTGAAATTGGCAAGATATACAGTTTTATATATTGACTTGAAAATCCGACATTTCATATGCACCAACCTAATATATGTATATATGATCTAACATAATATTTATAAATATATATAAAAAAATTAAAAAATTGAAATTCTCGATTCCGCAACAATTTGTTAATAATTGTTTTCTTATAACATGAATCAGAAATAATCAAATCGATCAGCCTTAAACGTTCTACGTTCGACTAGTAATATGCAAACATTTGTTTTTAATAAGTAAACAAAAAATAAATAAAAAAGTCAGAATTAGTTTCAAATAATTTATGCGGCTCTTCTTTACTTTTGGCTTACTGACATTCTTTTGCTTATTTTTATCAAATTTGTTTACTAATAATGACACTAGCACCATTAACAATACAGCTTAAATTTGGTCGCTTACAGCAAAAGCTAAAGCCCCAAAAACATGCTTTGATTTCCGCCTTGTAACCATAGTAATCATTCAATGTGTAAAGATACACTTTTGTTCCGTGGAAAACATGTAGTGAAGAAAAAATTTAAAAGCTACTTTTGGAGCTTTAGTTTCTGTTGTAAACGTTCAAATTAAAATTTTGCATATTTAGAATAAGTAAAGATTCTAAATAAGCAAAATAATGTCAATGGACAGAAAATAACGAATAGCTATTTAGGTTTGCAAAGCAAAATATACATAAAAGTAATATATTTTAATTTTTTAACTTTAGACTGAAATAACATTTTTTTCTGTTATATATTCTTATCAAGCATCAGCAACTAAAGTACTTGATGAATAATTATATTAAAATTATTATACATACATATCAAACAAAAATAATTAAGCTTTTGGATGAAAATATTTGTTGATTTTAATATTTTTCTCTTCAAATCATTTGCTCTTTGGTAAAATTTTGTAACATTTTATTATTTCAGTGCAATTTAAATGTTTTAAATATAATGTAGTAATTAAGATTAAAATCCAACTAAGAAAGAAAAATATTTAGTTGGAAATCACCCATAATTTCAGCGCTTAATCTACTTCCATTCGACAATTCATTGCAATAGTTATAGAGCTTGCAATAAATGCTTTTTAGGAAGATGACCTGTTCAAAATTTAAAATATTTTAACCAACAAATCGGCATAGGAAGATACTTTTCTATTTTTCCATCGCTTAAATAAAAGTAGTGAAGTTTGTTAATAAAATTTTATATAACTTTATCAAAAAATGCTTATTCGTTTATTAATTTTTTTTAATAGCGACTGTATAAGAAACATGTGCGAAGAAACTTCTTGATCTACATTTTTCGCAATCTCCCAATATAAAACTCAAAGCGAAATGAAAATAATAAAGTTATTTTCAATCATCAATCTATTATGAACCTGTGTTCATAAAGTTAACCAACGTAAAATTTGTTATTTCGTTTGCTTAACCCCTTGAGTCCCAAGCAGCGCGATCGCGCTGTTCTTTTCGAGTCTAAAAACCACAGACGTTTAACACGTTGCGTGCAACTGACGCTATGCGTTAGAAAGCAAGGCAAGCGCTATCGCGCTGTTTGTGTCTTTTTGTACGTATTTAGAGAAAGCGCTATCTCGCTGCTTGTTATTTCTCGAGTGTTTTCGCAAAACCGTCTGCCACTCAAAGGGTTGAATACCAAAATGGACAATTTACAATCGTTCAAATATCAAATAGTGAATTAATTTTTTTAAAAAATATTACCAGTTTCAAAAATGAAAACAAACATTAAATAGCTTCAATGCGAATTAATACACAATAATAAAACTTTAAAAAATCCTTTTTATAATAAAAGTCATTCCATTTCTAACTTAACCAATAGTAATTTACAAATGTAACTTTATGAACGCACCTTAAACGGTTTAAAAATTAATCCTTCTATATTTAAAAAATTAATAATCCGAAATACTGTTCATTGAAAAAATTCTTACCTTTTTCTTCGGATTTTTGCTCGCAGCACCACTATTATTAACAGCACGATTGTTATAAACGTTTCTATTTGGTTCCGACTTTGGTCCGGGTGTTGTTTTACTACCAGACATTTTACGGCCACTTGGAGGTCCACTAAAATATCCTGCGTCATTTGAATATGTTCCAGATGCCTTTAAAATTATTCATAATGTGTTAGTAAGGCATTATAAGTCAATTAAAAAAAAGATAAATAACAGTCAAATATCGATTGAATTTTTTGAAATACTTGAGACTTTAATTAAATAAATTATTTTATATTTAAGAAAAAAAGCTTTTTAAAAATTCCTGTGACGTAGAAAAATAAACACCAATAAAGAAAATAGTTTGTAGAGACCAAATTATTTACTTCAGCGAACACAATTTCGATTTGGAGGTAGAGCCACAGCAACACAAAATCCGAATTGTTTTATAGAGTAAAGCTTGTTCTGTAACGTTCAGTTCAATGTATTAAAACAAAAGGCAATTTAATTCAAATTAATTTCTTATTTCGACGAAATTTGGGTGGAATTTCTAACTGAAATCGATACGAAAGAATTTTGACTGTTAAAATACGACTGTATTTATAATGGAATAGTTTTCGAAAAAAGTCATATTTCTGAACTCTGTACTAAACTGACATTGAATTTTTATATTATATATTGCATGTTATACATCAAGAGCTGTCAAAAAGTCGGTTAAAAAAGTTTTGAAAACAGCCCACAAAACTAAAATTAATGTGCCTTCATTTAATTTTTATACTTAAAAATATAAGTATACATAAAAAACTTTAAAATATGATCCTAAATTAGACCTCAACGTTTAGGGTAGAGACGTGTTGACTAATCAAAACAATTTTTTAAACTGGCAAGAGTTCTCAGAATGCTTAAAATTATATTTTACAAAATAAGTGGCACTGGAAGAATAAAAATTTAACAACACCTATATTATCTATTATATTAAAACTTACATGTATTAGCGTTTCCAAAAATATAACTAATGTCTGGTATTGAGTTAGACCATAAAAAGGTATTAAAAAGTTTTTTACATTCACAAAATTTTTAAATGAACATTATCATTAATTTTTCAATTTTCTATACATTTCCTAACTATTATACATTTTTGGGTACGAAATAAACAAATAAATTACGAGGTTTTTATTAAAAAAGAAAAATATAATTAATAAGTAAAAACGTCAATGTATAACAGTGTATCCTCACATAGGTCCTATGCCCCACAGGGGGGAAACTTGGTAATTAAAGGGGGCAATTCAAAAATGGACTCGGCCAATTTTAACCACTTTGTTCCGGGCGATTTGAATACAATGCTAGGTATCATTGTCAAATTTAACAAAAAAAAAATAAATTTTTAGAAAAAGGCTGTAAATAATTGTTAGATATAATTTCGTTTGTGACGTTACTTAAATATCAACTGGGCGATTAGAGTCTTCAAGTAAACTTTGTCCGAATTTTTGAAAAATATGACAGTTTAGGGGCATAAAAATGTTAGAAATGTTAAAGATGGAGTATGACAAAAAAGGGTAGGAAACACTGCTGTATAGTGAGCCTTATATTCAGCCGTATTCAAAAAATTTTTAGAAACACTGTTATATACATTATATACTGAGCGGTTTTTATTAGATAGCTCAGTGTTCGATACTCACATTATGAGCACATCGGTGCCGCATCGGGGTATAATTATAGTTTGGGCCCCATGAGCCCACTACGACGCCGGCCACCTGCAACTGACCACCACGCGAAAATTTATTGGTTGGGCGATTTGATAATAGTTTCAACGGTGGCAATTGATTTGGCGCAACAAATGTGCGACGCATCATAGGTGCTGGTGCTCCAGCAAACGGTGCGTACGCTGGTGTTGCAAACGCCATTGCTGGCGCCGCAATTGGTACCGCAGTCGCAAACGGTTTTGGCTGCGGTACTGGTGCCGCATATCCGGCAAACGACGCGTTCAAACCGCACATGAGAGCCTTGCGGAAATTGTCAACGCGTGCCATGAGCCGCATATCAGCTCCAGCAAGTGAAGGTAGTGACATTTGCTCATCGAATGCTGCCAATGTATGCATCAATAAACGACCATCGAAAAATCGCCAAGGACAACATAGTGGCCACGGAACCGGCGAACCACATGCGTCATTTGCCATTACAGCCGTTTCAACGCCTTGCATCAACAATCCAGCAATTTGTACATTACGAACCGTTAGACGTGACAGTTTCAAGTCCGCACGAGATTGCTGCTGTGACTGCTGCATGAGTGTAGCTCTTTGCTGCTCTAGTGACATTGCGTGATATATGATAGCATCCAATTCATGACGATGTAAAATCGGATTCGACTGACTCACCGACATTATGTACCTATAATATACCAAACATATAACACCTCATTAGTACTTTTTTTATTATCCCATTCACGAAAGAAGCATTATCAAACGACCACGAAGTTATCTTTGATTTCCATAATGAGGAAAAAATTGTCATTTATTCAGACTCACAGAAAAGATTATAAGTAAACACTTTTACACTAATGACCAAATAGGCGGAGTTCAGTCGGACAATTGCATGCACTTAATAAAATGAAGTAATGGTCTAAATATGTTTGCTTTGGCATTAACCTGCATGGAATATCTGATCTGAATTTGGTCATCCACAAGCACTTTAATACGCGTGACATTGTAATATAAAATGTACTCGACTTGATTTCACATTCTATACAGAAACACCTCTTTAAAGGGACCAATAGTGAGTAGATGTGTCTTCAGACAACAGTTTTCTGCCTAAATTTAAAATTTTAGCACTTTTATTTTAGCTGAAATCAGTTAAAAGTACTTTATTTCGTCCGTGACTTTGAAAATATTTTCTGTGAACTGTACGGGATTTACTCATCAATTGCAAAAAGTTTTCATTAGCTCACCTTTTCTAAATCCTAAATATTGGCTCAAAATCAATAAATTTATTTCTGGATCCCCATTTGGCTAGAGAATAGGTTTGATCATTGCCCTTATTTCCGTATTAGCCCTGGTTCTATCCAGGATAATGTTATGCCATTTCCGTAGCCTAAAGTATACACATTTTGAAGGCATTCCTATATTAAGCGAATGCTAAGTGTGTAATTTTCAAACCGCTTAAGTGCTTGTATTAAAATAGAGTTATTAATTTTTAAATGTAAAGATAAAAGAATTATTTGCCGATAAGGGTAACCTATATATTAAGTAATTAAAATTAAATTACAGTAGCACCTAAATGTTAATATGTTACTTACGTTTCAATATATTATAATTATCAAAATTTAGTAGCGTTAACTGCCACCCTTAGAATAAAAAATGATTAGAGAAATTTAAATCGGAGTTTGATAACATTTAAAAACAAATGATAAATACCGTAAAATAGTTGCAAGAATGAACAGTTCCGATGGCACATACATCGTGTTCAAAATTGCGGGCACATCTGAACGCATTATTGACAAGAAAGCACGCATGCGTCGTTTCTTTTCATCCGGATCTGTCCCAAACCATAATTTCTTCACAGTCGGTACCATCCAGTTCAAAGGTTCCGCTTTTACAATCTCTGGATATTTATATTTATTTTTCGGTGTCCACACCCATTCTTTAATCAAAATATCGACATTTTTCCGATTATCACTAGAAGTCGCTTCGTTCGACGCCATGAACCGTAAATGATTTAGATTATACAATACAGCATAAATCATTTGCCGTGCTGGCCGGTAAACTAAATGCATCGACGGTAACTCAAAATTGCACTCTTGCTCTAACACATACGGCAACCGAATTTCGCCATTTACAAGAACACTGTAAATTCCTGGTGACATTAAACCACGTCGATGTCGCTCCTTTGCCGTATTCAAAACCTATTTCGCAAAAATATTTCACTGTTTTAAACAAAAGCATAAATTGATAAGAAAAACAGGAATCAATTGGTCACTTACAAATTTGTTGATACCAGTTAAAAACAATGAAACTTGTTCAAAAATGAATGTAACATTCTTTGAAAATCTAAGTTGACTATAACTAAAATTTAAAATATTTTTGAGATTTCTTAAGCCATTTTCAAGAGAAGTGTATAATTTTTTTTTTAAATTAAAAGTCTTAGATCACGAACGAAATATAACAAAAATACAGAATAAATTTTTAAAAAAACCTCATCTTCATATTAACAAATGAAGTACAAGACTCATAAGGAAATATATCAACTTGTCAGAAGTTGATTTTTTTGAAAATACCCTCATTCGATTTCAATTGTCTTTGAATAAAAGACAACATACCTCATTCGTGCGATAATGCATTTCGGGATGAAATATGGGGGTTGAAAGTGAATACTAACAAAACATACAAATTCGTTTAACTCGAGAGGGGATGACTTTTTTGAAAAATGACCTTAATAAAAGTTATGCACATTGGTGTGATCTATAAAAAACCTTTATACACTTTTTTAATTCAATGATTTTTTTACTTGAAATTTTAAAAAAAAACGTGTTTTTTTTCGGTTTTTTGCATTGTTTTTCAAATCTAAGAGCGAAATTTTTTTAATTTTATATATTTTATGTGTATTTATTATGTTTTATACAAACATAAAACTAAATTATTTTTATTCTGCACCGTGGCGCTGTAATCGAAAATTAGTTATTTTTGGTTTTAGCCCTTATTTTCTATTTACAAAACAATTTTTGCTTTTGAAAGGTTATTTAAATTAATTATTTTCTAATTTCTTTTAAGGCCAAGGGGGTTAGTGTAGTTTTTATGGG
>AGDA01004908.1:0-10855 GCA_000281935.1 Mengenilla moldrzyki | reverse complement strand
GCTATTTGGAGAGATTAATTTTTGCTTTGCTACAATATGTATACGAAAAAAAAAAAAGTGTAATTTCGTGAGCGCTAAATGCAAGCACAAAGTAAAAAATATTTAAAATATTTTTATTAAAATATTTTGTACCCCCTTAGAAATGTTTCGTGGCCCACTAATTTTAATTTTTTTTCTGTGGCCCCCTTAGAATACGCTGTGGCCCACAGGGGGGCCATATGGCCCACGTTGAGAAACCCTGCTCTAGATGATAATCATTTAAAGAGCAAATTAAAAAAATAATAGCTGATCATGTTAAAAAAGAGAGAAAAAAATTCAAAAAAATTGTACAAAAAATTAAAATTTCTATTTTAATTGCGAGACGTCTTAAAATTTTTTAGTCCGCTAAAAAATGCCTTAGAATCATCATACTGTTTTATGCATAAATACTGAATTACACACTTAAGAATTACGTGTGTGTTAGGACCCACCATGTTAAAATTCATTGTTTTATTTATTTTTTCTCTGTAAAACGATTCGAGAGTGCTTCGCGCACGAAGAAGCTTAATTTATTTTAATTATTCCAAGAATGCACGCATTTCTTTGCATACACAGATTTCTCGAATCGTTCCTTTGATAAATTTTGTATATAAAAAAAGATCAATTTGTACTCAGGTCAATTGTTGAGTTTCCTTAATAAACTGAAAAACGAAACAAAAACGCTCGCAGTTCTCTTGCCTCAATAAATTAATTTTGCTAATTCCTAAACAGTGTGATAAAGGAAAACAATTTTTAATAACTTCTATTTCAAATATTTTGAGAGCAGTTCTCAAAATGTTGATCGGGTTTCACCACTGGGCTACAGAGAAGTTTTGGCGGATCATGAAAATTTCATTGATTAAACTTTCAAAGGAATATAATTGTTATTTTTTATTTTTTGTTCATATCAATGTTCCGTGATTTTCGAGTATGAAATAAACCAAACAAACAACTTTTTATTAAAAAATATAAACTAATTTTTAAATACCGTTTTTTTTAGCAAGTACCAAAAAATTGTAAATCCCTACACCGAGCCGCAATCAAAAAAATGAAAGACTATTTTAAGAGACAATGAGAAAACTATAAAAAGATAACAACGGTTTATAACTTTGTGCTTCCATAAAAGCATCTCTAAAGTGAAAAATCCTACATTTTCATAAAAACTTTAAAATTGAGAAATTGCCCTATTACTCTATGCAGCTTACAATTACCTTAGAACATAGTAATGACTGGCTGTGAAAACTACTCTACAAATATAAAATATTGAAAAATATGAATATTATTACATAGTTTATGAACACAGCATTTTTTTAACCATTAATATTTATTCTAAATTTATGTATATAAACCAGCGATTCCCAACCTTTTTCAATTATTGTACCTCTTTTCAAATCAGTACCCTTTTCAAGTATCCCTCTTTTCTTTCCATTATATAAAAATATCTTTCATTAATTTTTATTATTTTTTTTTTAAATTATTTTAATTCATTATATTAACTAATGTTTTATTTTTTATTACTATTATTTTTTACTTTTCTAAATACCTTTTAGCTCTAATTTGAAAGTTTAAAATGTAAAATATTTCTGAATAATATGATTATCGTATGCGTATACGTGTACGATTTCCATTTTTATAGAAAACATCAAAAAAATTTAATAGTTATTACACTAATCAACAAATTTGAACTTTGAAGAATACCTTTCTACAGTTTTATGATTTTCTGTTAGAAATTGGTCTGCAAATACTTAAAATGGGAATGAAAATTTTCTGTGTCCTCTAGCTTTTTTAGGGAGGAGGAGAAATGTATTTTTAACGTTTAAAAAATCATGGAAAAATCATCAAAACTATGACATTAAAATTCTGTAGGAAATTGAAAAAAGTCCTCAACAATGTACCCACAAAATTTCAAGTTAATAACTCAAAAGAGGTATTGAGTTATTCTCAAATATATCTGGAAAAACATCAAAAAAACATGTTTTTTAGCAAATTTCTTTTTGTCTTTATTTTTTTTACAAAAAAAGTAAGCGCGTTATGTCGTTAAAATTATTTTTTAAATAGTATATATGTCTGTAAACATCTATAAAAAAATTTTTTTACATGGCAAATAGTTAATGTAGAATTTTTTGAAAATTGCACTTCAATTTTTAATTTCTTCACTACGAAAAAAACTGCGTTCTGTGCTGCACTGTGTTGCCATATTACTTTTAAATGCAGTCATTTCTTAAAGTTTTCCAAACTTTTAAGAAACGAGGAACTTAAAGTTTTTCACTTATTATTTGGTACTTTTTTATATCTTACTCTTCATAATCTCTACACTTTCGCCTTATAAACGTGAGCTGTTTGTATTTTAATAAATTTGAAATGGTACATATAAAAAAAAGACGCTACTTAATTTTTAAACATAAATGTCATCTTTCTACTTATAAAAAACCTTGAACAATATGATTATATTAACTTTTCTTTTATAATAACATTAACCAATAAAGGTTTTCCTCCACTACCCAATTTATATGAATTTTGTTAGTACTGCACTAGTAACGAATAAAAACGAGTACAGTTTTGGGATCCTTATTTGCATTTTTGTGGAGAGGGTGAAAAACTTTTTCACCGTTAAAAAATTGTATCTTGAAAACTACGCCACCTATTAACTTCAAATAAACACAAAACTAATCAGAAAATGATACTTAAACTTCTTGCAAAGTTTCATGCAATTATTTCAAAATGTACCAAAGTTATAGAGTATTAAATGTGAAAAATCCCAAAAAATCGGGTTTTTGCGAAAATTAAAGAGCACATTTCAGATTTTCACAAAAAATGAAGCACTTACGAAAAAAAACTATTTTTATGTAATAATATTTGAGTTCAGGCTTGATTTGATATATTTATTTTTTTCCCCGGTTACTATTTTTGAGAAAATAATTTTTAAATTCAAGCATAGCATTTTCAGGTACAGGTTGAAACATTTGAAGTACCACTGTGTAATATAACCGCAATTATCCCCCTTTTGCCTCACTACTCATATAATTTTTACAGATTTCAGTGAAATGCATTTTTAATTTACACGTTGAAATTTACAAAATATATATAAAATTAACACTGAAAGAACTATAAAAGAAATAAATACAAATTTTGAACAATAAAATATATTTTATCCCTCCAACCCACTGTCTTAACATCAAAATTCAAGAAAATATTAAGAGAAAACCGTTTTTGAAGTAAAAAAATGCATGTAACTTATAATGCATAAGTTTCAGTTTTATATATTATAGACCCCATATGGGTCCGGGGGTCCCTGGAACTTCTTATATGATTCGTTATTAGTCTATACAATAAACAGAATTTTCCACATCGAATTTAAAGCCCAACGTTATTTTTAGATTTGTTCATTATCATTATATTATACAGTGGTACTTTAAACGTTTCAACCTGTACCTGAAAATGCTATGTTTAATTTTAAAAATTATTTTCTCAAAAAGGGTAACCGGAGAAAAAAAATAAATATACCAAGTTAAGCCTGAAGTTAAATATTATTACGTAAAAAATAGTTTTTTTTCGTGTTTTATTTTCTGTGAAAAACTAATTTAATTTTTTTAATTTAAAGAAACTGCTTTTTTGAGATTTTTCGGGATTTAATATTCTATAACTTTGGCACCTCTTGAAATAATTATACGAAACTTTGCAAGAAGTTCAAGTATCATTTTCTGATTAGTTTTGTGTTTATTTGAAGTTAATAGGTGACGCAGTTTTCAAGATACAATTTTTTAACGGTGAAAAAGTTTTTCACCCTCTCCACAAAAATGCAAATAAGGATCCCAAAACTGTGCTCGTTTTTATTCATTACTAGTGTAGTACTACTAAAATTTATATAATTGGTTATTGGAGGAAAAAAAGTTGAATTTCGTTGGTTAGTGTAATTATACAAAAAATTCTATCTTCTTTACAAACTGCTCATGTTAATATAATCATATTTTTCAAGGTTTTTCATAAATAGAAAGATGACATTTATGTTTGAAAATTAAGTACCGTCATTTTTTTATACATATATTACTTCTAATATTACATAACTTCAAATCGTTCACATTTATAAGAAGAAAGTGTAGAAGTATTGAAGAGTGAAGTATAAAAAAGTACCAAATAATGAGTGAAAAACTTTATTTTAAATGCTCTGTTCCTTAAAGATTTGAAAAATTTCAACAAAGAAATGGATACTTTAAAAAGTAATCTAGCAACAGTGCAGCAGAAAACGCTGTTTTTTTCGTACTGAAGAAATTGAAAATTGAAGTACAATTTTCAAATTATCCTGCACTATACGATATAAAAAATTTTTTTTACTGATGCTCACGGATATATATATATATGCTTTTTTAGAAAAGTAATTTAAACACTATACTATGCTTAACTTTTAAAAAAAAAATAAAAACGAAAAAAATTTAGCTAAAAAACACGTTTTTTTGGCGTTTTTCCGGACATATTTAAGAATAACTCAATATCTGTTTGAGTTATTGACTTGAACTTTTGTAGGAACATTGTCAAGAACTTTTTTCAATTTCCCGCAGAATTTTAATGTCATATCTTTGATGATTTTTTTTTCCATGATTTTTTTTCCATGATTTTTTTTCCATGATTTTTTTTCCATGATTTTTTAAACTTTAAAAATACATTTCTCCCCTCCCTGAAAAACTAAAGGATACAGAAAATTTTCATTTTCATTTTAAGTGTTTGCAGACCAATTTCTAACGGAAAATCATAAAACTGTAGAGGGGTATTTTTCGCTGCTGATTAGTGTTTTCTTAACGAAAGATTTAAATCAGACCTTTTTAAACTATGGGTCGCGACCCCAAATTTCCTCGCATAGCAATATTCTAGGGTCGCGATGAATTTTTGTGTCAAATATTTAAAAATGAAATTTCAATGAAACATGGGACATAATTTTTCTAACTATAATAAATACAATTTTACAACTCTTTGTGCAATTTTTAATTATAGATTTTTGTATGTTTATAAATGATCTCTAAAACTCTATATATTTTCATATGTATATGTGTATATTATTACCTAATAAATAAATCATCAAAAAAATTATCTATTTTTCTTTCATATGGGGTCTCCAGAAAACTTGCAATCATAAAGGGGGTCATGAATGGGAAAATTTTAAAAAGTCCTGATTTAAATGGTAAGAAATTTGTTTCCAGAGATTAATTTATAAAACATTATCTTTAAATATACTTACCATGCAAATAACATTTTAAAAAATTGTGACAAAGTTATCCAAGTTACATCTATATACGTCGCAATGGGAAAATATGTATTTCAATAACAACGAGCTTTCTTTGGATGTTATATTGAAAAGTGCTTTTCGATCATATTTTTAAGCTTATAGATGTCAGTGAAAAACATCTTTTTACTATTCCGACATCTATAGATGTCTTGTTGTGACTAAAATAAACCGTTTTCCGCTGAAGCATCTATAAAAATTGCTGTGGCAGTTTCATCAGAATTTTTGAAATTTGTGGCTTGCAAGGTTTATTGTTTTTTATTATTTGCATTTTAAAAACATTATTTGTATTATTTTTAACTGTTATTAAATAGCAAAGCCTATTTAAATATTTTATGTTATAGATATAAATTAAAATTATACCATTAATTTTTTCAATAAAAAAAGTTTAATGTTAGAAAATTCATTGCTTGGTAATTGTATTAAACATACAAAATTTGGAACGTAATTTATTTTTAGGATGACAGTTAGTTTTGTTTAAATAATTTTTTTGAAATTTTTCCGCCATTACATCTTTATTTTAAGTACCCTAAACATTCTGCGGCGTGACCCCAGGGGTACGCCTACCCCAGGTTGGGAATAACTGATATAAACTATACATTTCATTGTGTAAAAAACTAAGAATATAATTTTTTTATATTTAAAAAACCCTTACCATAAGCAGAAAATTCTTTGGTACCAAGCATGTAGTAAATAATTGATTGTTCAAAAAGTGTAATTCTTTCGTCACAATCATTGTCGAATATCTGGCTCAATAAACCGGTCATATTTGTTATCGGTGATTCTAAATCACGTACAAAATCAGCCATTGTCAACAACATTGTTATGGAATTATTTTTTTCAACATTGTTCTATACATATTTTTAATTACTTATGTAACATAGCAAATAAAATGAATGTTTCAAAAATCAACTCAGATCTACTATATGAAATCGTTAGACAGTTATGAATACAGAATAAAAAATATTCTATAGTTTTCATTAGGAAACAATTCTTTAACAAAACAATGTTAGTTTCAAAATATTTTTCTTGAAAATGTAAAGGCGTTTTTTATAGTAAACTAAATTTGTGTATTTTTGTGAGCAAAATTATATAAATATATTAGCGTGCGCACATAATTTTTATATAATTTTGCACACAAATGTACAAGTTTATGAAAGTAATTAATGTGTTTTAGTCTGCAAAAAAAAGCCTAAAAATATTACTAAACACTTTCGTTTTGGTTTACTACAAAGTTGTCGAACTAGCGGCCCACGGGCGCATAAGAACCGCAAGCACATTTTACTATGAATAAATTATGTTACTAATTTATTATTATTATTATTAAAGCTATTTTTCTATATGAAAATTTAAATCTAATTGAATTTAAAGTAGGCATTATTTAGTTCGCGTAACTTCACTAAACTTAGTGGAATACAACATCAATACGTTAAACAAATAGTTTTTTACTTAGCTACTTTCTTGGCTTGCCGAAATATTAAGTCAAAAACAGATAGTCTGTGGGCTATGATAAGTTCGGCGAACTTGATTTAATGAAAAAATAAAATTACAAAAACATGACTGAAAAAGTTGAAAGAGAACAAAACCTCTTCTATTATTGCAGTATATTTTTAAAATTTTCTTGCCGCGTTAAAGAGAAATCGTTTTATATATGTTATAGGCGCGTTTCAACAAGTTATGAATCGTGTCAACAAATCGTATTGTAAGGTATTATGTCGCATATCTAAAATTAAGTTGTACATATGTTAAACTATCCAGTCTTCAAAAATCAGGTTGTCGCCCTTCTACCTCAATACTAGCTTTAACAGTCTTAGTAACTGTTACGAGCGTACACAATATTTTCTAATAAAATTAAGAAAAATATTCGACTTTGACTCATATAAGGAGATATTTAAGAGATTATTAGTTTGATTGTTTTTAAAGTAAAATGGCAAATTTCAAATTTGAAAGCCGACCTCGCCAATAAAACCACTTTTTAACTGACTAACAATCACAGAAGCGACTTTCGAACACAATTTGTAGGTAATGAAATACCTTCAGTGGAAATTTGATTTTCTTCTCGTAAATATCTTCAAGCTGCTGAGCCGATAAAATATGATTGCCGAGCAAAGCACTTAAAACAAACATTTTATCCTTCGATAAATTTAAAACGCTAAACAGTTTCGAACAAACATATTCACGTGTTTCGAATGTCTACATTAACAGCCAACAAACATAAAAAAGAAACAAAATTAAAATGATTATTAAAAAGTAATTAACTTTTCTGTTTCACTTAACCGAATTTTCAGATGGTAGTGCATGAATAAAAAATCATCCACCTTTCTATAAAAAAAAGTCAGTTATAGTGGTGTAAAATTGTCATCATTCTGCGTAATTTTTTTAATAACAATCTAAAAGAAACTTTTCTGTATAATACAACCGTTTAAAGTTTTTTAGTATTTATGAGCTTAAAATATGTTATACTTTACACTAACTTCCTAAACAATGTAGAAATGTACCTAGATGCTGTGACTAGATACATCAGCATTTATATTTTAAATCTAAGTTATACAATAGTATTTTTTAAACTGTATCTATAAAATATAAAAAGTAACTTTTTTATAAGTAAAAATTTTTTAGAAAGAAATACAAAAATTTTTTTAAACTTTAAAAATCTGACACAGTGATTCTCAACAACTACGCTGCGACACTTTACGGTGCCACAAGAATCTTGAATTATGTCGCCAATTTTTTATGTTTAAATTGAACATTGAGGTAATGAATTATATAAAATATATATTAAGTAATTGGAATAATGAAAATAGTGTGAAATTATGTGAATAGCATTATCGATTTATGTCCAAATATAAATGAAATTGTCAAAATCATCCGTTTCAAATTTCGCATTGAATGTAGTTTGTAATCTTTAAACATTTCTTCTGTAATGCTATTTTATTATATATTTCCATTGAAATTATTATCGTTTGCAATTTTTACGAAAAATATCTTATTACAGGAATATGTTTTTTTTTTTCAATTTATCTAATTTTTAGTGTGCCGCAAAATTTTCAAATTATTTAAAGTGTGGGATAACGAAAAAAAAAAAGATTGAGAATCACGGATCTAATATCAGTAAATTAAAAACATCTAATTTGAATTTCAAACGACATTCTTCGAAATTATGGGTTAATAATCGAGTTTAGTGGAATATTATTTTTACTTCTTATACAAAGTTATTAGTAAAAACAACACTGATATTGTTAAACAAGAAATAAATATTAAAAATACTACAAATATTTCAATTTAAACACAGATTACTCAGATCGTCAAAGCGTTCCTTCATTTTTCTCTTTAAAACTTGATGGCGCTGCTGTTTTTTTTTCTGATGCTATTAAAAATAATTTTTTATAAACATTTGCTTTTCACTTTGAACAAACTTTAAAGCCAATTAAAAAAATAGATAATGAAAAAATTTTTTTACTACATTTGTTTATTTTGCAATTACCATTGAAGAAATGTTATATAAAAAATGAATATTTGTTTGGCAACATTGTGGAAGATTTTCTCAAAAGATACCGCCACTTTTTTTGAAGCTTGTACCAATATAAAAACGAAGAGAAATTAGAAAAAACTTCTCCTTTACCGATCTGAGTAATCTGTGATTTAAACCTTTTTATCATTTTCAAACATAGCTAATAATTTCGAAATTTAACAATCCAAAAAATATATTTAAATATATATACATCAAAGCTAAGCCTATCAATAATAACCAACAAACATATGTTCGAAATTCTTTATTGTACGTGTTTTAGTGTTATTTATCGAAATATTTAATCTTATAAAGCATCGAATCTCATTAAGTTTGAATTTTCGATAAATTTCATTTAACCTATTCGAGACGACGATTTTTTTCGAGTACGGTCCCCAGGAGCGAAAGCTTTTTTTACATTGTTTATTGCACGCACGGTGTGCAAAGCTGTCTTTTTGCCTCGGAAAACTATCGCACACTGTGTGCTATCCGTTTCGAATGGGTTAATATTGCTTCACAAAATTTTTTACTTCTCGAATATTATCTTCGTAACATTAAACTTTGACAAATCACATTTATTTATTTCTCCACTATATTTATTATTTTAAATTCTTACTAATACACAACAATAAACAACATGAAATCAAGTGCTACATGTATTCTTGTAGGGAGTAGAAATACAATTTCTCATTAAGAAATTGAATATTTGCTTTGGAAAGATATGTTATATATCTAAGCGATTCAAATTGTTACTTTGTAACATATGTGTAAACGAATATATTTACTTTTAAAATTATAAATACATGTTAATAAATGTATACAACTATATAAGTTTAAAGAAATGATAAAATAGGTCATAACACTAGATACTCATACAAATTTAAAGTACCTATTAAAATACTGTTGGTAATTTGTTAACATACGTATAACATTTGAAAAATGTTTTAAAAAATATTTCCCAGAATTATTAAAAAATATATATTTATACTATTAGTAATTTGGAAATTTTCAAAGAAATTTATTTCATCGTATTTAGAACTATCATGAGTTATGAATAATTCGAACCTAAAATATACGATGTTTTAAACAGAAAAGTCAAGACTTCTTAATTTAAAGTTTATACTTTAAAAGTCGTTTTTATATGAGAAGCCGAAAAATAATGTGGCAAACCAAACAACAGGAATTCGCTACGATTACTCATCAGTCCATTCAGCTTCAGTTCATGAATCGAACGAGCGATTTCCAAGCAGTGATCTTCTTTTGTACAAATCTAAAATAATAAATTTCTTAATTGCAATTAATAAAAAATAATAAACCGTAAGAATTCAAACAGAACAAAAAGTAAATTTGAAATTAAGTATAATGAAGTTTGTTTTAGAATAATTAAGTAAAAAGCTTCTGAATTTTATGGAAATTTTAATTTCTTTTTTCATTTCTGGTGGTTATTTTACTTTTATTACAACAATTTTCACTTTCAATAACTTATAGGTTGCTTTATAACCTTTAGTTTTTTTCTCTCTATTGATACTCAAGTATATAGTCATTTTTACAGTTTTAGATGCACCTAGATTTTAATCATCGTTTGTTTAAACTTTATTTATATTAAAAAGTGAATTAAAAATTTTCAAAAACATCCTGCAAATTAAATCAAAATTCTTTTTTAGCAAAGTTATCCCACAGACATCTATAAAGTTGCAACGGGAATAGATATATTTTGGTCGCCACATGATTTCTAAAAATGTTTTATCAAAAATGTGACATACGTAGTCTTTAAAATTTTGTTCTGCTCGAAACACAATTTTCCCATGTGTCGTTATATATATGTCACTGGGACAGTTTGTCATATTTCTTTAAATTTGGTTTTGAAAGTAAGTCTCATGGAATACTGTTTCCGCCATATCGTATCGCTCGCATTACCCGACTGCAGCATTGATTTTTATCTTTCCTTTTTTATTTTAATCTAAATTGTAATTTTTATTTTATCTCTGTTAATAAAAGTTGATATTATTTTAAATAAATTCTAAATGACTGTGAACGAAATAAGATCCAATAGA
>AGDA01004806.1:0-13079 GCA_000281935.1 Mengenilla moldrzyki | reverse complement strand
AAAGATAAAAGTATAACGAAAACAGGGAGACAAACGTCCGCACGTAAAAAAATCCGACATTTCATATGCACCAACCTAATAATTGCATTTTTTTTAAACATTATTATCAAAAATTTTGCAATAATTGAAAATTTGTCAAAAAAAGTTTACATAAAAATATTTTGAAATAATTTTTATGCGTTTGTTTATTAATTAGAATTTTCAGTATAATGTATCTCACAAGTCTTAAAATATGCTCAAAATTACAATTTCAAATAGGTGCCCGTATTATTAAAATGGGCTCATTCGATTTGTTTAAAAAAACATTAAAAAAATTAAACTTTTTTTTTAAAAAAAAAAACAAGTTACAATTTTTTTTAAATAATCTTAACAACTTTAGAAAAAATCTATAATTTTGTTTTATGAAACAAATTTTTAGCAGCGTCGTAATAAAATTTTAATTTGGAAAGCATCATACGACTATTTTTGTACATAGTTAAACAATATATTAAAAATCTGACAAAAAGTAAAAAGTACTTATTAAAGTTCTCAATAATAATAATAATAATAGTAATAAATAATACATTTAAAACTTAAACAAATTGTTTTAATGTAGTTGTGGGTTTTAATAAAGTAATAACGTATTTAAGCTTTTTTTTAGAAAAAAAAACAACTTTATTTAAATTGAATGATAGAAATTACTTAGGAATGTGTTTTTTTTATAATTAATGGTAAGAAAGCTTCAACATGTTACAAATATCGTTACTTAGGTCAAAAACACCGTAAACGTGTTTCTTGTTTTTGTGAAAGTTGGAAGACACAGATATCTGAATCAGTAATCTTCAACCTTTTTTGGTGGATATTCTATTATTTATGTCTAGGATTGTTTACGATACGTCGCAAATATTTTTGTATTATTAATAATATATAAAAGTTACTTAAAAGAAAGAAAAAACGTTTAAATTTTAGTCAAAAAATTGAATTTAAGGTTAAAGAAATTAAATAAGTTTACATTGTAACACAAACAATAAAATCGAATGATTACATTATTTAATATGTTGTATACGGCAAACTTCGCATGTTACTCATAAATTTGTTAACACATAAATATAACGCAATTATGAGAATTTGCATTAATATTTAAAAATAAATTTCACTCTTAATGTAATAAATTGATATATTATAAAATTTTTAAGAAATTTACCTATAATAAAAATATAAATTTAAAATCTATATTTAAATTTTAGTTAACTGAATGCGTATTAATTATTTCTGTGAGTTCAAAATTTGAGTTTATATTACTTAATCTAAAAAAATTTTTAATTAACATTTTTTTCTAAATTTACTATCTATCTTGTATAAGTCACTGTATGTTGTTTTTGAAAAATTTTACTTATTTTAATTTTCCATAATTATAAAAATAAACATAAATAATCTTTACAATAATTTTATAATGTTTCATTAACTTTTAACTTATACTTATTTTTCAACAATAAATATTTTTCTTTAATATACAAACTAATAAATTACTTTCTTCAATAATATATTTTCTTTAAAAAAGTGTAAAATACATTGTTTTTCAGAAAAAATTCAATTAAAATATATTTGAATTGACCAGTTGCTTTTTTTATTGAATTTGGTTTTAAGACTTGTGAATTATAGAGTTTTTTACGTTAATATTGTACCCGTAAAGTTTCCTTAACATAAAATTGATGTATATATCATTTTAGTTATGTGGGATTGTGTGTGTGTGTTGATATTTATCAAACAAGATTAAATGCTAAATTCTCTTTAAAAATAAATAGAATATTGCAAACTACTATTTGGCGGAGCGAAACTATCATGCGGCTCGTTACCATTATTTAATGTCAGGTGACGGAGAACTATGTGCACGTCTTCTAATTAAGCTGCACATCGAGTACGGACTAAAAAACGAAGTTGATTTGTTCATTGCACAAACGGTGCTACAATATTTATGCCTGAAGAACTCAAAAGCGGCCGTTAAAGTGTTCTGCTGCTATACTGTTGAGCATCCGGATATCAGAACGGAGCGGCCACCATATCTATTACCGTTGTTGAATTTCATTTGGTTACTGTTTCGCGCAATCGAAAGTCGGAAGCTCAGAACGTTCATGATTCTTTGTGAGCATTATGACGTTTCAATAAAACGCGATCCGTGCTATGTCGACTACTTGGAACGGATCGCTGAACTGTTTTTCGGTATTCGGCCGAAGTCTGCGGCAACCGCTGAATCGGCCACGTTGCCTCAAATGCCTAATAACATATTTGCAAATATGCTGCAGTTCTTTAACGGTTTTGCGTTCAATGAAAATGCAACTATGGCGCAACAAGTGCCGTCAACTAGTAGCAATAATGTTAGCAGTTCAACTGGTTCGAAACAGCAAACAGATACTTTTCATGTGCCAGATGTCGATTAACTGTTATTAATAAATCGTTTCGTAATCGTATTATCGGTTTTCTTTAACGTTTCTTCTGATTGTTACGACAAATTGTTTTAATTTATTTGTACTGTACACTCTAACGTTGATAACATCGACGACAATTTAAGATGCTTTATTAAATTGTAATAAAATAAATCGCTTTATTTTTTAACATTTTTAAATGATTTCATTTGTATTTTTTTCAGATTAAATATTTAATTGTAGTATAAAGAAATTGAACTATTTTTTTTTTTGTGTTCGGATTATTTTAGCAAAATGTTTACTTTACTCTGCTTGTAGTGAGATTTCGTATTTAACCCATTGCCTTACGATTTAAGCTTATAGAAACATGTGTTGCTTACAAGTAAAGTTTAGATAAGAAGAGAGAGTCAAGATAGTGTATAAATTTCAAAACAGTTGCTTTTAAGTTTAATAAATTTACTACTACTACTACTATACTTTTGAGATATTTAAATATGTAGGACCAGACAAAGGCGATTGGAACGATTAGGCCCGATTGGGTCCCGCGTACCATAAAAATGAACCGAATTTAAAGCAAATTGCTTTAACGATAATGGATAAATTATGAATTATTCATGTAATTAAAGATATATTTATTTCGAATGAAATTTATTAATGTGTTTATTTTATTTTTTTTTCCACTTAAAGGATTAATTTGGAAATTCAATTTTTTAACAACCTGCTCAACATCAGTTTTATCGCGACAATTGAATCATGTAACATATGTTGCATTTATATATCAGTAACGTTATTACGGTATTGTGTTTGTATTTTTAGTTAACACTTTATTCGTATTACAGTATCACTACAAAAAATATATCATATTTGTTTTCAAAAAGCTAAGTTATTGCAGTATTTACGAATTTGCAACACTAGTTTTCTTATATAGTAGTAATATAGTTTTTGTAATATCTGTTTTGTTATATAATGACTATATAATTAAAATTATTAATATAACATTGTTATGAGTGAAGTGAGAAATCGCATTTGGGTTGGTTGTTAATATATTCAAACATCCAATTTAATGTTCCAACTTTGAAGATCCCAATTAAATGATGAACATTAACCACGACAAATCAATAATGTTGATGGGACTAATAATTATTGTTACCAGTTTAGATTACAGTTAATAATTACTTTATTTTCAAACTTAATACATATTCTTAATATTTTTTGTGTTTATCATATTATTTTTTAATATTTTATATTTGCAACAATTCTGCACGCACATACACACACGCACACACACACACACATCATTTTTTTCTCCTTTTATACATGAATGTAAACAAAATAAACGGAAAACATATTCATTTTTGAGAATGAAAACACGTGTTAACATTCATAAACAAAATTAAAAAAAAACATTTTAATTTACAACGAAAAGGAGAAATGTACAATAATTTTTTTAAACGTCATTGAAAATGCAAAGGAAAAAACTGCATTATTTCTTGCCAAATTATCGCTGAACTATTTTTGACGATTTTTCAAATATGTTTTTCACTTACAAATGAAAAAAACAGTTATTGCAATTGTATTTTTTACAAATACATTAATCATTCATAATAACATTATGAAATGGAAAAATATAAAAAATTAATAATTATATTTAATAGTGTGGAATCCGTTTATATATTTTTAAACGGCTTAGTGTTAAATGGTGTTCAACACTTTGGGAAACGTTGCTCTATTCAAAAAAGGTTTTATTTTAAAAATATAATTGGTGAATCAATGTATAAAAATCATTAAATTTTGGATAATTATTAATTTTAATAGTTGAAAATACGAAGAACGTCACCAAAATCATACTTTACGGTTATTTTTGTTTTTCACCTTCAACAAAAATTAATTTGACAATAATACACTCACAGTACACACATATCAGGTTAAAAACCTTTTATTTTTCACGTTCCAAAACGATTTTATTGGTGCGAATTTCATAAAGTTTTACAATGGTCAAGATCATATACCTGGACCGTGTTTACAGTTTTTATAATATTTAACCAATATAGCTAGCATTAAATGACGATATAAGCTTTCAATTATAAAAATATATTTAAAACAAAAATATACAAAAGCACGATGTTACATTCTAAAGATGTTACAATTCCCTTTAACAATTCAAAGGGAAACTTTCTAATTAAATTTAAGTGAACTGATGTTGAAATAGTTCACTTATGATCCAGGCTACGGCTCGAGGACAATTTTTTGCCTTATTTAAGTTGTGTGTGTACGGGTAAAATATTTTATTTTTTTTATATATATTGTAGAAATTTGTTCCTAACACAGTAGAAAAGAATTATTAGCAAACACCACAGCTATATAATAAACATTCAGAACGTAAATAAAAAACATGCGCAAAAAAACATTTTGTTCATGTAACATAAATATAAAGTTTTTAACGTTCAAAAGTTTTTCTAAATGAAGAGATAAATTATTTAAAAATAGTTTAATACAGCATAATAATTAGTATAGTAGAATCGTCAGTAACAAAACTTTTCTTAAAACAATGTTGTAAAATTTATACAAAAATTGTTTTCAAAAGATAAATTTTTACATATTAGATTTCATTAAGTTTGTAATTAGTTCAATTGTGGGCTATATCGAGGTGCTCAGTTATATCTGAGCTGTTGTGATGTGCTCAAAAGCGATCATTGGAAGCGTTATAATGCACTCAACGCATAGAGGAGCCACCGTGGTGCACTTCTACAATACATTCTTAGTGATGTGCTGCAATGAGGTCTGAAATTTAGGCGGGCGCCTATGAAGCATTCAAATATATTGCAGCTACCGTGATGCCTCAAGCATACCATCATGGTGTAGTAGTGAAGCGCTATAATATATGCAGACGCCTGTTATGCACTCGATAATGGAAATTACTTGCAACATTGAACCGCTTAAAATATATTTGAGTTACCGTGATGTGTTAACACAATGGCTGTAAGTTACAATGAAGTGTTCAAATGTATCGAGCTACCATGATGCACTCCATAGTGAAATTATGAACGGTATTGAGATGTGTGGCCCCCTTTTCAATTGGAAAAAAATATATCGTTTTATTTTTTTATTATAATATAAAAGTATATACATGTAAAATGTGTTGTGTAAAAAAGGGTACAAATTCGTAAAATTTTTCAAACTTCTCATAATAAATTTTTATTCACTTAGGTCCTACAGCTTGATATAAACTAGCTAATTTTTTTATAACTGGATTGTTTTTAAATATTAAGTTAATGTTGATAATAACCATTTTAATCAATGCAGATTTTATTAGTAAAATCATTTAAATGCCATAAAAAATAAGCTTGCCCTTTTCCAAAGTAAGTCGTAAATATTGTGTTCCTCTTTTTCAAAAATTGTGACATTTCATTATAAGCATTTGTTATACAATGTATTTTCGTGTGATTAGCACAATATTTTCTTTATAAACTAATTATATTATATAAATAAACATTTAAAAGATTTACCACAGAACGACATATAATGTTCTCAAAAACTAAAGTAGAGAGATTAATTTTTGCTTCGCTACAAGATGTATACGAAAAAAAGAATGTAATTTCGTGAGCGCTAAATGCAAGCACAAAGTAAAAAATATTTAAAATATTGTTATTAAAATATTTTGTGACCCCCTAGAAATGTTTCGTGGCCCACTAATTTTAATTTTTTTTTCTGTGATCCAGTCAAATACGTTATGGCCCACAAGAGGGCCATATGTCCCATATTGAGAAACCCTGTTTGTAATAATTATGTTAAGACGCAATCCGGTAAAGGGTCAAACCCGGATTGAAACTGCGTTCTGCCAGATCAAAAAATTAACGCCGACTTTTGTAATCGATTCTCAGATCGAATACGTCGATACCTTTTAACTAGTGAACTCGGGATCGAAGGCCGGAATCGTAATTATCTGAACCAAGTTTTGCCAAACCTGAATTGAATGCAATGAAATCTGACCAAGTCTAGATGCGGATGACGTCGCGACGTAGGATAGTTAAAATAAACGCTCAAACCCGAATTCTTAGCCCGAATTGCCATTTTATTTTTCCAAGCTTCTTTTTATAGTCATAGATAAAATCAAAACAATCAAACAATAAAAACGGTAATTTAAATAATTTTTCTAAAACTATGGGCTTGTTTCAAAGTGAGCAAAACGCTGATCGCTTAATTTGTAAATTTTGAAGAAATGTACGAATATTTTTTTCTACATACAGAAGTGAAAAAACTTTTACTAATGAACGAAGTATATGTAAATTTTATACCAGTATTAAGGGGTTTGGTGATCTGATCACTTTTGAAACATATAGGGCTTATATGTGAGAAACTCCTAACTATTAGCTGTAATTTCCTCGAAAATAAAACTAATATTTGCGAAAGCAGTGAGTAAATTCTATGAGTCATTAAAAACCTTTAACGGAAGGTAATTAAATGATTCATTAAAATAATTAATAATTTAGTAAAAGAAGTAGTAAAAACTCGGTCACCACTAAAGCAAATAATGCGTTTAACTGATTTCTTCAGGAAAACCATTTTTTACCCTTAATATAACGCCCATTTAAAAAAAAGCAACATTCATAGTAATTTGTTTTAACGATTACTCTGAGAGAAACCAAAGTTGTTCTTCATTAAAATACGAAGACGACCAGTAGAAAACCGTTTGAACGCCCTTGAAAATTCAAAAACAATTACGTGGTGAAACGCATAAAGACGTCTCGATCAGCGTTGCATTTTTCGAGAAAATTGCGAAAAATTAGGGGAAATGATTTCTTTATTGATTTCGTCTGCGAGGGAGCAGGTTCCGTTTCCCTTCATAAAAAATGTTTTTCCATATTAATTTTCATTAAAAAAAACCACACGAATAACTACGATTTTTAAATTTCTTATTAAGGAAATAATTTGAGAAATTTATGAAAATTAGGATTTTTTTAAAAAACAAAAACTAAAGTGCAAAAAACGGATAAGCGAAGAGCCAATGAGAAGTCGCGTTTCGTTTTATGCCCATATATGGTCATGAAATTCGTTCAAACTTTAACGTCTAGTATAAAAGGAGTGTACTGTAATCGATTTTTCTTCACTTGTTCTGATAAAGTTGTCGCGTGCGAGTGGACAGATTTCTCTCAGTATTTTTTCATTCCCTAAACCTCACATTCCAGGTAAGATTTAATAGTTTTTTTTAGCAATATTTAAAAAATCCGGTTCAATTCAATATTTTTTTGCGAAGAAAATCCTAAATTTGCCTTTACCAAAAATGAAGTAAAAGTGAACGGTAAAAAGAAACGGTTACGTTTTAAGGGTGTGGCGTAACTGGCAATTTTTTTAATCGATTTTAATTCAAATTGAACTAAAAGTGAATGGCTATTTTAACGAATTTAATGCGGTAGTTAGTTGAACTGGATTTAGAACGTTGCTGTAGTTTTAGTATGATTGTTGATTTGTTTTGAATTGCAGTTTGCTGAAAATGTGTGACGAAGAAGTAGCTGCTTTAGTAGTTGATAATGGATCGGGAATGTGCAAAGCCGGTTTTGCGGGTGATGATGCACCGCGTGCGGTGTTTCCGTCAATCGTTGGTCGACCACGTCATCAAGGTGTCATGGTTGGTATGGGTCAGAAGGACTCGTATGTTGGCGATGAAGCGCAAAGCAAGCGAGGCATTTTAACCCTAAAGTACCCGATTGAACATGGCATCGTGACCAATTGGGATGACATGGAGAAAATTTGGCATCATACGTTCTACAATGAATTGCGTGTTGCACCCGAAGAGCACCCGGTTTTATTGACGGAAGCACCGCTGAACCCGAAAGCTAATCGGGAGAAAATGACGCAGATCATGTTCGAGACATTCAACACGCCCGCCATGTATGTCGCTATCCAGGCAGTGTTGTCACTGTACGCATCCGGCCGTACAACCGGTATCGTTTTGGACTCCGGTGACGGTGTATCGCACACGGTACCTATCTATGAAGGCTACGCACTGCCGCATGCAATCCTTCGGTTGGATTTGGCTGGCCGCGATTTAACCGACTATCTAATGAAGATTTTAACGGAACGCGGTTATTCGTTTACGACGACAGCGGAGCGAGAAATCGTACGCGATATCAAAGAGAAATTGTGCTATGTAGCTCTCGATTTTGAGCAAGAGATGGCGACAGCAGCAAGTTCCAGTTCGCTGGAAAAATCGTACGAGTTGCCAGACGGACAAGTGATCACGATTGGTAACGAACGGTTCCGATGTCCGGAAGCATTATTCCAGCCATCATTCTTGGGCATGGAAGCATGCGGTATTCACGAAACAACCTATAACTCAATCATGAAGTGCGACGTTGATATCCGAAAGGACCTGTATGCGAATACAGTGTTGTCAGGTGGTACGACTATGTATCCAGGCATTGCGGATCGAATGCAAAAAGAGATCACGGCCTTAGCGCCTAGCACGATGAAAATCAAAATCATTGCGCCACCGGAGCGCAAATATTCCGTTTGGATTGGCGGCTCAATTTTGGCGTCGCTATCCACATTCCAGCAAATGTGGATCTCAAAACAAGAGTATGACGAAAGCGGTCCATCAATTGTGCATCGCAAATGCTTCTAATTTCATTTGAAAACTAGCAGTTTTAAAACTACATTCTTACTCATTTTTCACTTAAAGTATTCCTCTTTTTTGTAATTGGCCAAAGTAGTTATTAAAGAACAATAAATAATAATATTCTTCCCGCACAATTGTTATATACATTTATGAATTAAACACTTTCATACACTTTATATTTACTTGAATGAAAATAAATCATTCCTTTGGACGAATTACAGATTATTGGCTTTGCTGGATTTTCTTCGTATTTTACAGTGTAATGTTTTATAGTGTGGATGAGGTTATAAATATGTAATTTGTAAAAGATTGTGATTCGTTTAAATAAAGAACGCTTTTATTATTATTTTATTAATTTAAATATTACATATTTTTATTTAAACCAAATTGTGTCGAAAAAGTTTTTTTTAGTATAAATAACATAAAATAGTTGCTATTTAAAAGTGAGAAACTATTTGGTTTTTTTGACGTGTTCATCCTCAGTAGCGTAAGTTTGCGTTATTTAAAATTCCTTTTTTGATTATAGTTAATGCGAATTACTTTTTATTCGATTTAAGAAAGTAGTAATATTAAACGATTTTTATAATTACTAGTCATCAAATTTTTGGTTTTTTTGATCAAATTAAAATTAAAAATTTACCATACGGTTTTATTCGTAATTTTTATTACCGTTAAAAATAAATTGGCACTTCATAGATCGAATGGCTAATCAAACGTGATTTAAAGTAGTTCGTTGATTCCGATCTGTAGAATGTTGAGTTTTGTTGCGAAAATAGCTATTTAAATTGTTGGTGCGAAGAAAATTATTTTGGTAAAAATACGTGGATTTTCTTTTAATATTTCATTCAACTCTGAGACCCGATTGTTGTGGAAATTTTGCGATATAACAATATTAAAAAATGAATGATATATAAATTAAAAAAAAACTATATGATTTTAATTTTTAGCATTTGAATTATTACAAAGTAACCGATTATTTTGAATTTGACTCTACATCTTATGTTTATTCACAATTTTAAAAATCAGTTTTAAATATTTTTATTTATTGCATTTAGAAAAAAAATAAATTTTTTATTGAAAGCAGTTGTCAGAATTTTAATAAAAAAATTGTATTTTATGCTAAAAAATTATTAATTTAGGATTATTTTTTCTACAACTAAAAGATTTCTTCATATCGAAAAATAGTAGAATGTTATTTTCAGACATTAAATTTTAAAAAAAATTATTAACGTTTTATTCATTTATCAAATCTTAAAAATTTAGTAAGTGAATTTTCAGTTAATGAGTTTAAAAAAATGACGAAATAACGCTTTTATTTTCTAAATATAATTTACGTTTTGTTTTAGAAAGTTTTTTTATAAATTGTTTTGAACTTTTAATTTATTAACTCTTAAATTTACAAGTAAGAATATGATTCAATTAAAACTTTACTAGCATTGAAAATGTTATGTTTAAAAAATTAATTCGAAGAAAATTTAAAACGTTTATTTCATACTAGTTGAATATTCAAATTTTCTTAATGCTGTGTTCAGAATAATTTGTAACCTTTTTGCTTTAAATGTCATTAAAGAATTTAGTGTTTATAATTTTTTCATCTAGTTTTTTTTTTTTTTTAATTGTATGAAATAAATATTTTGAAAAAGTATTTAAGCTCTCATTTTTTTATATATTATAATAAATAATAAGATTAGTTTTTATTATATTAATGATCAATTTTATTGAATTTTATCCCTTAATTAACCATTTTTATAAAATTAATAAATTTGTTGTAGCGTTAATATAAAAAAGTTCAGTTGCAAAAAAACAGTAAAATTTCATTATATTTAGATTTTTTTTGTTAAATGTAGTACTTTTTTTCTAGTGTAGTGCTTTGCCAACGATTTGTCATGGAAGAGTTAAATTTAACTTCAATTTTTTTTTTGAATGCATTCAATAGCTTAAATTCAGTTTTATACAACAAACACATAACGCCACACGAGTAACTTATATTTGAAAATTTATTGCGATTGTTTTTTACAGAAATATTTAAATATAAATTTTCGTAACAAATTTTGTTCAGTTTTATACAGAAAAAAACTCATAAATTGTTAAACATCTTCATGCTTAACATTTACAATAGTTTTAACTAATGTTTGAAAGAACACGCTTGTTTCTGAGTCTGGTTTCTCCTTCACATATGCCTTACCCAACGTAGATCCTAATTCAGGATCGATGCTCAATTCGCCCAAAAATCGTAACTGATATGAATCAGCTAATTCTTTTCCGCCTCCTTTACTAAATATATTTGTACAATGCTTGCAATTAGGACACACGTATCTGTAGGAAGATAACAATTTTATTTAGTTTCCTGAAAAATATCTGTAGTAAGGAACAAATATCATACGGTTTTCGTTGTTTACATTTATTTTTTAACCTATATTAGCAGTAGTTGATTAGATATGCGTATTCACGTTTATTTACAAAATTGACTTTTGATTCTTGAAATCAATCAAAAAGTTCAGCAAAAAGTTGCATTATGTTTTAAATAAAAAAAAACTTCTAAAATTTAGATCATTTTAGAATTCGAATTTAACTGATTTGAAGGCAACGAAAAACATTAACATAAGTACATTTTATCTTAAGGAAAATGCTTCGAAATTTAAACGGTTTATCAATAATACATAAATTTATACAACAATGTTATTATAATATTGTCCTAATATGTTTAGTTGACACACTTTGTTCACATTGCAATAATATAAGGAAATATTGTAGTAATATTTCAAAAACTATAATAAAATAAATTTTGAACAAAAAATTAAAAATTTCATAAACAAAATGATGTGGAAATATTTTGTTGATAGTTGATTAATATCTTTTCATTATGCCGTATATGTTTAGTACAGTTTCATTATCATTCCTTCGATTTAAATTTGATTTAATTAATGACTTTTATTATTTGCTTAAATAAAGCAGATTATAATTCCTTTTTTTAGAACACTGTATCCAACCATGTACAAAAACATTTTTAATATATAAATTTTTTTGATGTTAAAATTTCGATATCGATGTCATATACTTTTCCAAAATTGATTTGTAATATGATAGAAATATAACTTTCAGCATCAACTTTTGCTATTTAATGGTAGCATAATTTTTACATTAATGTTTGTTATATAATAATAATCTAATTTTTGCGATATCATTCTTATTAATGCCTTACTGTGTACGCTCGAAATAACTCGAGTAGTGTTCTACTTTACATTTACTTCAATCTTCAATATATATGTTCCTGTTATTGTTATTATTTATATTTTAAAAGTATAAATAAATATTCTTACTGATACTAATGCTATTTCTGAAATGGAATATGAAACGAATAAAAAATAAATAAATGTGTATGTAATATTACAATATTCGACTACTTCCTGCAATATGAATCAAAATTTCAAAATTGCAATAAAATTTTTGACTTTGTATTTTTTAATTTTTTTCCAAGACGTTTTAAATTTTGTATTAACATTTAAAAACTGACTTTTTGGCTGGTCTTTTTTTAAAAAAAACTGTTTATTAGAGGGTTAAGTAATAATAAAAAGCTTTGTGAAACATCGACTTTTTTTAGAAAATGATAATATAAATATCTACTGAACTTTTACGTGGCCAAGCTTAGAAACGAAGTAAAATTAAGTTGTATTTAAACACACCCAGACATATTTTCAATAACTCCTATTATTGGAATACTGGTTTTTCGACAGAAATCTATTTCCTTAGCAACATCCTCAGTTGACAACAGTTGTGACGTCGTTACCAAAATAGCACCGTTAGACTTGATATTTTTTAAATTTTCCATAACAGAAATATGTTCGTCTGATGTTCCAGGTGGAGTGTCTATTAAAAGATAATCAATATCTTGCCAGTAGACATCTTCTAAAAACTGCTTGATCATTGATGTCTTTTTTGGACCACGCCAAATGACTGCGTCGTTACGGTTTTTTAGCAGGAATCCTATTGACAGAACGGCAAGGCGTTTTTCACTATCAAAGAAGACTGGAATCCATCTGCAAATTATAAGCTTTTACAAG